>JAGKTI010015110.1:0-20877 GCA_018397915.1 Birgus latro | reverse complement strand
GCTTCACCAGTCTCTGCACTGTCCTCAGTCTAACACCATCTGATTTGCAATAAATGGGAGTTTGTGGCCAGCTTTGTATAAAGTAATCACTTCCACACGTTTGTCCTTGCTTGTGGTTACTTTAGGCATGAGAATGTGGTAGGTAACCAAATAACTGAGTTATTTGAGTCAAAACATGCCCTCGTGGTGCATCACACACAGAGACAATCCTCCTCCTGTGGCTGCCCAAACATTACTGAGCCTGCTTCTGTGGTGCCAAACCTATCAAGCAGGGTTGCCAGCTCCCATTGAAAAAGCGTCAGCTCATTTTCGCATCACAGGGGAGGGTAGTATTGACCCTACTTCACTTAACGCAAAAAAGAATGACGTCGGCAAAAAAAGTCAATACTTTCCGTGCCTACTGTATATATATATATATATATATATATATATATATACACACAATATATATATATATATATATACAGTATATATAAATACACACTTGTAAATCTGTTCGTGCCTTGTGTCTCTGTAGTTATAATCTTATGTATATATTATGTACAATGGAAAATTACAACTGTTCACACTAATATGTCTTTAGTGTGTGATATTCTGTAAAGCAATTGATACAGAGACCCACACCACACTCAGGGCATCATATAGTCACATCTCTGCATTTCCCTGGGCGTCTTGCTGAATTCTTGCACACAACACACCTCCTCTGTTTTTTATGGCCACTTGCATCGACTGGAAGTGACTGAAGGTGGTTTCCTGAGATATATTTTCGTCCTAACAATCATTGTTGCCATATCGCTCATTTGTTTCATATAATTGGACCGTAGAGTAGGAATGCGTTTTGGAACATCAACCTCCCTTTCCTTAATGAAAATTTGGAATGTTGACTGTCCTTTAGGGGTTAACTGCCAATCTAACCCCTGCAAAGAAGTATTTTGAACCAGGCGCTGGAGGAAGACCAGTGAAAACAGTGACCAAGTACAGCTCAGTTATTTGTTACAGTGGTTGAATAGGAGGACCCGGGAAGGCATTTGTGTGTCAGGGCCCGAAATTCAAAACCAGGCCCGCCTGTTTTATGATGCAGTGGCAAAGAAATGTAACATTGTGTCATGCCCAGAGTTCACTGCTTCATGGGGTTGGCTACAGAGGTTCAAAGGCTGGTTAATAACAATATATCAGGTAATTTTAGACATATTTAAAATAGGAAGTACACTTGGGGGGAGAGTTCTCTTGTGGGCCCAGTCCCTATTAGCTTATTTATCTTAGGGTAAATGGCCCAGCTTTGACGGACTCAACTTTGACGGCACTTTTCACAGTTCCCATTAGGCGCGAAACCTGTTGCCGTACTGTATTTAGTACTCATATTTTGTCTTCTCCTGCCTTCAGAGCACATTTTTCTTTGTGCCTGTGTACCGTTTTTTTTTTTTTAACTGGTCACATTTTCTTTTTTCTAATCTGATTGTTTCAAAAGAATAGTAAAGACACCAAGAAGTTTTATGTTGCAACATGAACTGCACCCCAGTTAAATTTTAAAAGTCTCTCAGCTCTCCTCTCCATCTCCCCAAAAGGGGGATAATGGATTGCAGGATAAGGGCTAAGCCTGTGTTTCCATTGGGTTACAGCCCGCTTGAACCTGTGGGAGCAAAAATGACAGTAATTTTCAAGTATATTTTTAGAATCAGATGATGATGGGGTTAGGGTGGGAGGGATATGTAGACCAAGGCAAAGGGGGAGGGGTGACCTGAAAAAAATTGAGAACTGCTGTTCTAAAGCTGTCAGGAGTGATGTTCCTCAGGATTCTGTCCTGTCACCTCCTCACTTCATCCCATTCTTCCACGAACCTCAGAGTTGCTGGAGAGGGACACCTTCACATGATGGGATTGATAAAACTGGGCAGTTTCACTGCTTAGGTAAATGTACAAACATCTTTCAGCCTCATTCTTATTCACAAGAGGGGGATGGTGGACTGCAGAATGACAGCTTAATCTGCAGTCCACAGAGTTCATATTTAGAGGAGCCAGGCACAACAACAATGGCAATAAGTGCAACAATGACCGTTTGAGCTGCATGTCTAGCCAATCCTCACATAAAGATGACTCTACCCTTTGCTTTTCTACCTGCTTCTCACAGCATCCATCACAAAAGTCACTAGACCGACCACTGGATGAGACTTTATCACATCTGTGTTCTGATTTGTTTCATATTTTTTAAGCAAAAGGAATCCTGTTACTTTACCTCAAAAACCCAGTTCCATCATCTCCGAGTTCACAACAGTCTTCAGCATGGCCATCTCCCCTTCAACAAAACACACTTCAGTCTGTAATTTTTCCCATAATATTTTTTGGTGCTTCCTTTTCTTGTGATCTGTCTTGGAGAGGTCACATTACTTTTCTAGTGAAAGCAGTTTTGTGAAAGTTAAGGTGTACTTAACTGACTTCATGTATTCTTGAGGCCCACTCGAGTCCACGCCAACCCCACTTAGTTGCAGATGTTGTACAGGGGTCTTATTTGCTCAAGTATAAAACACAGCTTTCACATATTGGGAGGGAGGGGCCCTCCCCACATTCAGCACTTTTGAATCAATTACTTCATCTGATCAACTCTCTTCATCTCAGACTTTCTTCAGCATCTCTCTTTACCCCTCAGTGTTGGGAGAAGGAGGTGATAGAAGGCCCTCTCCAGTTCTGAAGGCCTCGTTTTGAACTGTATGATTCCCATTATTTTGCCAGAATTAGGATGATCATTACAGTGTGATCCCATTGAAGAATGGAATGGCTGTGAAAATGAGTGTTGAAATATCGTGACAGCTTTATTAAGCTTGTTCATCTTTAGTGGAAGTTTCATGTGTGTACAGAAACATCAGCTACAGAGAAGAGGTCCATTTTATTCAGTGTTTTGCTAAGTAGGCCTCATCAGGAATGACACAAAGTGGTAGCAGCAAGCAACTTAAATAGCAAGAAGAGGATGACTATATGACTTTCACTGACTTAAAATACCCTTCCTGCTTCATCCTCAGAGTGAGGAGGAAAGCTTATTATGACTACATTTATAAGACTTTCACAACCTAAATAACTTTCCTGCTTCATCCTCAGAATTGAGGAGGAAAACTGCACAAATTAACCAGAAAACAGAATATACAATACAGTAGAACATGTGAACTGTGTTGCCGAACAGCTAAGTGTTACAGAATGTTTCTTGTGTAATATACAGGAATTAAATAGTGAGTACTGCCTCATGACTGGGAAGTTGGTAAAGTGTCAGGGGATCACACTGGGAGAACATAAGGTGGAAGTTTTTTTTGTGTTCCAACTGTGAACTGTTGTGTATAAGAGAAATATTTATAGGAATAAAAATAAGTGTGCATAAATATGGTATTAAGAAGTTCAGTCTGAATAATGCAGCTGTTAAGCATAAATTGGATACTGACCATAGGATAAACTGGAGTAAAGCTAAATTCCATACATATGACACCAATATATGCAAGAGAAGGTGCCCAGAATCTGCCTGCATTGAAAGTTTTAATCATTTTAACTAAAACAAAGGATTTTTTATGTTAGCAAGACCATTGGCATTCTTATGAATTAGGGGAAAGCCAGACTTGGCCAATTATATTGTTTTACAAGCATTGTTGTACAGGGCCTGGTCTATTTAAGTTGCCTGGTGCTATGACTGAATGTCATTCCTGAAGAAGTCTCCTTGGTGAGCATTGATTAAAATGGGTCCCTTCACTGCATATGATGTTTTTGTACATACTATCACAGCCAGTACTGAGTACTTTATACAATCAACAAAATTGTCTCATGTTGTTGGGCAGTGAGTGGGCCAAGTTGTTGTTGTTATGCAGCCCTGGTCTGTCTGGCTGAGCAGACTCATCAACTGCAAGTAAGCATCACCCCTACAGGGCATCCTGTTCAGTGAACTGACGTTCCTTTTTTTTTTTTTTTTTTTTTTTAAATGCATGTTAGAACGAAAATGCCAGGAGCCTGCAAACTGTTCCTTCCAAGAAAAAAAAAAAACAATACAAAAGAGAGCCAAATTCAAGATCCGATCATTTTGAGATGCCTGGACACACTGCATTTGAAAGACTGGAGATCATAGGAGGCAGGAAATACAGACAGAGAGAGACAGTTCCAGAGTTGACCTGTTGCATAAATGAAGGACTGGGAGTAATGGTTAACTCTTGCATTAGAGAGTTGGACAGAAAAGGGATGAGAGTTTGTTGCTATATGGGTGCTACATGCTCTCTGTAGAGGTGGAGGGATGCAAGCAGACAGCTCAGAGGAACAGTGATCATTGAAGTAGCGATAGAAAAGAGATAAAGATGCAACGGTGTGGCAAAGAGGTAGAGGTTGAAGGGAGCCAGTAAGAGGAGGAGACTTAATAAGACGAGAAGCCTTTGATTCCACCTTATTGAGAAGAGCTGTATGTGGGGAACCTCCCCTCACATGAGAGTTGTACTCTACACATGGGCGAATAAAACCCATGTATAATGTCAACAACTTTGCAGGGGTAAAAAAAGTATGGAGTCAGCTTAGCACACCTAATCTCTTGGAAGCGGATATTACAATATGATCTTTCCAAGATACGTCCAGAGTGAATGAAACCCTAAGCATGTTCAAGGATGATGCAGGATTGAGCCGAATATTATTAAACATTAGTGGGTACTCCTGTGTAAGATTTTGTCGGGTTGATAGGTGTAAGAACTGAGTCTTTGATGCATTAAAAACAAGATTATTTTTACCCCAGTCAGAGACACGAGCCAAATCAGACATTAGGTGTGCCATAGCCTCATCCTTTGTTTGTTGAAGTAACTGCTGAGATGGATGTTGCGGGAACCGAATGGTGAAGGGTGGAATCATAAGCGTACAAGTGGATAGGGTTAGATGTACAGCTTAGGTTTAGGAGGTCACTGATGAATAAAAGGAAGAGAGTTGGTGGTAGGACAGAGCCCTTAAGAACACCAGTGTTGATTGATCGAGGAGAAGAACGATGGCTGTCTACAACAGCAACTATAGAACGACCAGAAAGAAAGCTATAGATGAAGGCACAGACAGAAGGATAGAAACCGTAAAAGGACAGTTTGGAAATTAAAGATTTATGCCAGACTCGATCAAAAGTCTTTGAGATGTCAAGTTTAGTGGCAAAGCTTTTGCCAAAGTCCCGAAGGGATGATGACCAGGAGTCTGAAAGGTAGGTGAGAAGATCGCCAGTGCATCATCACTGACGGAACCCATACTGACGATCAGAAAGAAGGTTCTGATAGGAAAAATGCTTTAAAATTTTTCTGTTATGAATTGACTTGAAAACTTTAGAGACACAGGATGTTAAAGCATTGGATGATAGTTAGAGGGTTGGGAATGGTCACTCTATTTTGCGACTGGCCGAATGAGAGCAAACTTCCAGCAAGAAGGAAAGGTACAAGTTGAAAGGCAAAGGCAAAAGAATTTACATAGGCAGGGTGTAAGCACAGAAGCACAGTTCTTGAGGACAACAGGAGGGACTCCATCAGGCTCATATGCCTTTTTAGTATTGAGGCCAGTGATGGCAGAAAATACATCAGTTGAAGAGATTGTAATGTCAGCCATGAGGAAGTCAGTGGGGGGAAGTGATGGAGGAACAGCATTGGAATCGTCTAAGGTGGAATTGGAGGAGAAAATCTGAGCGAAGCGATCTGCTTCATCAGTAGAAGAAATAGCTACAAGGCCATCAGAGTAGAAAAGTGAAGGGAAGGATGATGAGGTAAAGTTGTTAGAAAGGTTTTTAGCAAGGTGCCAGAAGGAGCGAGAAGGATTCGAGTTGGAGAGTTGAGAGCATTTAGTGCGGATGAAATTATTTTTAGCAGAGCGAAGAACAGACTTAGGACAATTCTGGGCAGAAACATAAAAAAGATGTGATTCAGGGGTGGGTTGGCTGTGGTACCTTTTATAGGCCCTCTCCTTGTTGTGGACAGTATTAGAACATGCGTGATAAGGCTTTCTTGCATTAGTCAAAAGGATATGAGAAAGGAATGTATGCTTCCATGCTCGAGAGAGTAGCCTCCGTAATGCTCAAGGGACACTCAGATGGCTCCCGGCCATGGAAGCAAAAATCATTCCAGGGAAAATCAGAGACGTACTGCCTGAGGGCCTCCCAATCCGCAGCTCCGAAGTGCCACAGTTGATGTTTCTTTGGAGGGTCCAGAGACTGTACTGGAGCGATAGGACAGGTTAAGGTAATAGGGTTGTGATTGGAGGAGCTCAACGGAGAGGTGGTGGTGAACATTGAAATCTCCTAAAATGGTGGTTTCAGAGAAAGGAGAAATGGTGTGTTCCATTGCAGAAGTAAGATAGGTGAAGAATTTTCCATAGTCAGTAAAATAAGGGGATAAGTAAACAGCACAGTTATATTTAGTCAGAGAATGACAGGAGAGCCGAAGTCAGAGAGTAGAGAATTCAGAAGAATCTAGTTCAGGAACACAAGAGCAAGATAAGTCGTTGCGTACGTATACACAACGGCCACCTTAGGCTTTGAAATGAGTATAGAGAAAGTAGGAGGATACAGAAAAGGGTTTGCTATCAGTTGCCTCAGACAGCTGAATCTTAGGAAGAGAAGGTGAGGTTTAGAGGAGGAGAGGTGGTGCTCAACAGAGCGAAAGAAGAAAGGCCACGAATGTTGAAGAAGTGAGTCAGACAGTGGTTCCAGGCAGCTCGTTGAGTCATCACCGGGAAAGGGGTAGATTTTTTTTTTTTTTTTTATGCAAGGAAGAAGGAACAAAGGCCACAGGCCTGCATACTGTTCCTTCCAAGAAAAAGCAAACACAGTACAAAAGAGAGCCAAATTCAAGACCCGTTCAATTTGAGATGCCTGGAGACACTGCGTTTGAAAGACTGGAGATCACAGGAAGCAGGAAATACAGACAGAGGAAGACAGTTCCAGAGCTGACCAGTTGCATAAATGAAGGACTGGGAGTAACGGTCAACTCTTGCATCAGAGAGTTGGACAGAAAAGGGATGAAAGTTTGTTACTAGACGGGCACGTTGTGCCCGTCGAAGAGGTGGAGGGATGCAAGCAGACAGTTCAGAGGAACAGTGACCATTGAAGTAGCGATAGAAGAGAGGTAAAGATGCAACAGTGCGGCGAAGAGACAAAGGTTGAAGGGAATCAGTAAGAGGAGGAGAGTTAATGAGACGAAAAGCCTTTGACTCCACCCTATTGAGAAGAGCTGCATGTGGGGAGCCTCCCCACACATGAGAGTTGTACTCCATACACGGGTGAATAAAACCCATGTACAAGGTCAACAACTGTGCAGGGGTAAAGAAAGTTCGGAATCGGCTCGGCACACCCAATCTCTTGGAAGCAGATTTCACAAGAGATGTAATATGTTCTTTCCAAGACAAATCCCGAGAGAATGAAACCCCAAGCATGTTCAAGGATGATGCAGGACATAACTGTTCATTGTTAAACATTAGTGGGTAATCCTGAGGAAGATTTTGTCGGGCAGATAAGTGTAAGAACTGAGTTTTGGATGCATTAAAAATAACAAGATTATTTTTACCCCAATCAGAGATACGAGCCAAATCAGACATTAGGTGTGCCATAGCCTCATCCCTTTTTTGTTGTAGTAACTGCTGAGATGGACGTTGCAGGAATCGAATGGAAAGGTGAAGGGTGGAATCATCAGCATATGGGTGGATAGGGTTAGATGTACAAATTAGAAGGTCATTGATGAATAAAAGGAAGAGAGTAGGTGATAAGACAGAACCCTGAGGAACACCACTGTTGATAGGTCTAGGAGAGGAACGATGGCCGACTACAACAGTGGCTATAGAACGACCAGAAAGGAAGCTAGAGATGAAGGCACAGATAGAAGGATAGAAACCGTAGGAGGGCAGTTTGGAAATTAAAGATTTATGCCAGACTCGATCGAAAGCCATTGAGATGTCAAGTGCAATGACAAAGCTTTCGCCAAAGTTCCGAAAGGAGGATGACCAAGAGTCTGAAAGGTAGGTGAGAAGATCGCCAGTGGAGCGTCCCTGACGGAACCCATACTGACGATCAGAAAGAAGGTTGTGACAGAAAAGGTGCTTTAAAATTTTTCTGTTAAGAATTGACTTGAAAACTTTTGATACACAGGATGTTAAAGCAATTGGACGATAGTTAGAGGGTTGGGAATGGTCACCCTTCTTTGGGACTGGCTGAATGAGAGCAAACTTCCAGCAAGAAGGAAAGGTACAAGTTGAGAGGCAAAGGCGAAAGAGTCTACCTAGGCAGGGTGTAAGCACAGAAGCACAGTTTTTGAGGACAACAGGAGGGACTCCATCAGGACCATATGCCTTTTTAGTATTGAGGCCAGTGATGGCAGAAAACACTTCAGCTGAAGAAACTTTAATGTCAGTCAAGAGGAAGTCAGAGGGGGGAAGTGATGGAGGAACAGCACCGGAATCGTCTAAGGTGGAATTGGAGGAGAAAGTCTGAGCAAAGAGATCTGCTTTATCAGTAGAGGAAATAGCTACAGAGCCATCAGAGTAGAAAAGAGGAGGGAAGGATGATGAGGTAAAGTTGTTAGAAAGGTTTTTGGCAAGGTGCCAGAAGGAGCAAGAAGAATTCGAGTTGGAGAGTTGGGAACATTTAGCACGGATGAAATTGTTTTTAGCAGAGTGAAGAACAGACTTAGCACGATTCCGGGCAGAAATATAAAAAAGATGTGATTCAGGGGTGGGTTGGCTCCGGTACCTCTTATAGGCCCTCTCCTTGTTGCGGACAGCATTAGAACAAGCGTGATTAAACCAAGGCCCTCTTGCATTAGTCAGAGGATATGAGAAAGGAATGTATGCTTCCATGCCTGAGAGAACAACCTCCGTAATGCGCATGGCACACTCAGATGGCTCCCGGCCATGGAAGCAATAATCATTCCATGGAAAATCAAAGAAGTACTGCCTGAGGGCCTCCCAATCTGCAGCTCCAAAGTGCCACAGGCGGCGTTTCTTTGGAGGGTCCACAGGCCGTACTGGAGCGATTGGACATGTCAAGGTAATAAGATTATGATCGGAGGAGCCCAACGGAGAGAAAAGATGAACAGTGTAAGCAGAAGGACCAGCTGTTAGGAAAAGGTCAAGCATGCTGAAACTCTCTCCAAGGCGGCCAGGGACACGGGCAGGGTGCTGCACAAGCTGCTCTAGGTCATTAAGGATAGAAAAGATGTAGGCTTGTTCACCAGGTGGATCAGTGAAAGGATAGGAGAGCCAAAGGTGGTGGCGAACATTGAAATCTCCTAGAATGGAGATTTCAGAGAAAGGAGAAATGGACAGAATGTGCTCCATCGTAGAAGCAAGATAGTCAAAGATAATGGGGGCATTTAGCTTCCCGACCCTGAGGATTGGTTATTGGTCGCCATTTTCTTTTCAGATTTTGAAAAAGAAGTGTAGTGTGTACTGTGCATGCAGTTTGGTGTTGACAGTTGGAGAAACTTGTATTGGAGAGCATGCTGTCCTACTCTCTATGTTACTGAGACACTGAAAAGTTCAGGAAAGGGGGATGGTCAGGAACTAGTCCTGTGGGCTGATGAAATAGAAGCTTCAGCTCTCCCTGTCATCAGCTTTCCTTCCACCTTGGGACTACTGCCTTGCTTGAGTGGTGCTGCAGTCTACTCCTAACCACAGTGAAGTATGGGAAAGCATGTGGAGGTTTTTGTTGCAAGATGGATACCGCATTTGCATCTCTTCACCCAGTTGAGAGGGCAGCATAGTTGTCTCCACATCACTTCTGTTTGGTTCTTTGGTTACCACCCAGCAATGTACTGTAAATGGATTTCTGGTTACAGGATGCCATTAAGCTTGTCATCACTTGGTGTAGAGTCACCTTTAAAAGAGAGAGATAGAAAGGATGGGAGAAAATAGGAAGAGAGGAGGGCAACCCCCCACCCCCTCAAAAAAAAAAAAAAAAAGTAAAAGTAAAAGTGAAGCAGGCATCACTACTGTACCTCAAGTGAGTGGATGATAGGCACCCCCGCCTACCGCCTTGATCCATAAAATAAAATAACTTATTCTTATAATAACATCCTTGTTTCATTTACATAATTATATTCATGCAATCAAAACTTATGAAAGTGGAGACAATTTTTCCTTCTGGTCTTGTGTGGCAGCTTTTTTTGTATGGTACACTTACTACGTGTACGATATATTTAGGGACTATTGCATGTCAGATCTACTATACAGATAGTGGGCAGTTTTTCTTTAATTTGCCATGAATTTATTGGAAAAGAATGTCAGGAAGACATCCATTATAATGTGCAGCAACAGTATTAGTCAGATTTGTTTTTAATGGAAGACTTTCTTTTTACAGAGTTTTTGGCATTCGCTGGGGAACCATAATATTCTCATCAATAGTGACTGGTGGCCAGTTTGTTTATGCAGGTGGTGCTTTAATAAACCAGTTTTGGATGATGCAGCTTGGAAGATTTATTTTTGGGTAAGTCTTTCAACTTATGTAAGTGATCAGTTATATGTATTTCCAAGATGGATGCATTAAAGTTGTCAGAGTAGCTCCGCTTGCCTATGACAGAGTAGAGTAAACCCATAGCATCTTACTTCAAAGGTCATTCTTGGTGTTGTTACTTATACTCTTTTACCCTCTCGTGACCAAATACTTCTTAACACCTTTAAGGATGTAGACACGTTTATGTGTCTGCCATTATTGAGAAGAAAAGGTTACGTTAAGGGACACTGACACGGTTGCGCATCAGCACTAATTTATTTGTGAACTATAGTCAGGTGCCTTGAAATTTGGAGACACAGAGTCACATCATGCTCTCTCTCAAATGAACTGGGTATGGGCAACACGGTGACATTAGTGTGTCATGGGAAAGGTGGTAAATTGCAGTGTTGCCATGTGCTCGCATCTCATGCCAGTTTGGGCAACGTTCGAAGATTATTTGTGTTTAAATTTGAACGGCTGCTCACTGCACCTGTTTGGACGATTGTGAAAATGATAGGTGCCTATTGGGTGATTTTGTGCTTTGGGTAAAATATTCATGTAAAAAAGTAAAAAGACATGCCATGTGGCAGGTGTATGGCTTAGTATTCCGTACCCTGCCACTCCCCCCATGCAGTGTGAAGCCTCAGCTAATTAGCACCTGTACCTGACCTGACCTAGCTTGACCCCAAGGGTGTGTGTGTGTGTACAGTGTTTACCTATTTGTATTTACTTATTTGTAGTACACAGGAATTGAGCTAAGCTTATGTTGTCCTGTCTCCATATCTACATTTATCTAGTCACATTTTAAACACATGAATTTTTTTTTCTTGTACCACCTCATTATTCCTCTGTACAAAGGAAAAGGGGAAAAAGCAGTGTGTGGTAATCATAGGGGCATTTGCCTTCTCAGTGTAATAGGAAAAGTATATGGTAGGATACTTATTGACAAAGTTAGCAAAAATTACTGAGGAATTAGTTGGAGAAGAACAAGGTTTTAGGAAGGGAAGAGGTTGTGTAGACCAGATATTGATTCTTAGATCCTTAGTGGAAAAGTTTCTAGAGAAGGGCAAGAAGTTGTATGCAGCCTTCATGGATTTGGAGAAAGCATATGACAGGGTGGATAGACAAGGTTTGTGGAAGGTATTAAAAATATATGGAGTGGATGGGAAATTGTTGAAGGCAGTGAAGAGTATGTATGAGGATCCTAAGGCTGCAGTGCATGTGGATGGCAAACTGAGTGAGTCTTTCCATTTGAAGGTTGGATTGAAACAAGGATGTGTCATGTCTCCATGGTTGTTCAATCTGTATATGGATGGAGTTATAAAAGAGATAAGGTCGGGCAGTGGATATTGGAGTGGCCCTAGTGAGAGAGGGCAGTGTTTGGAAACTCCCTGTACTGTTGTTTGCAGATGATACCGTGTTGTTGAGTGAAGACGAAAGGGAGCTGCAAGGCTTGGTAGATGAGTTTGGGAGAGTGTGTAAGAAACGGAATCTAAAGGTGAATGTAGGGAAGAGTAAAGTGATGATCTTCGAGAGAAGTGAAGCCAGTGAATGTACAGTGAGATTGGATGGGAAGGATATGGAGAATGTGAGTGCATTTAAATACTTGGGCAGTGTGATGACTAAGGATGGAAGTCTGGAGGGTGAAGTGCTCGAAAGGGTGCAGCAGGGAAGGAAGGTTGCTTGTTCGTTGAAAGCAGTGATAAGAAACAGGGAGCTGAGCATGGAAGTGAAAAAGTTGTTACATGAGAGTATTGTGATACCAACTCTAACATATGGAAGTGAAGCTTGGACCCTGTTGGAAGGACAGAAGTCAAGAGTGAGAGCAGTGGAAATGAGTTATTTGAGAGGAGCATGTGGAGTCACATGGAGAGACAGACTAACAAATGAGGAAGTGAAGGAGTGTTGTGGTGTGGTTGAGGACGTGATGGGAAGCGTTAGGAGAAACACGTTAAGGTGGTTTGGGCATGTGGAGAGGATAGAGAGTGAAAGACTGACGAGGATAGTGTATGTGAGTGAGGTGGAGGGGGTGAGAGGGAGGGGGAGGCCGAGGATGAGATGGAGGGATGGAGTGGAGAGGTATATGAGAGAGGGGAGTGTGAGTTGGGAGCGTGGTAGTGAAATGGCAGGGGACAGAGTGACATGGAGGCGATTTGTTTCTGGCCACCCCGTTCTGGATCAAGGCGTCTGGCAATAGATAGATAGATAGATAGACCACCTCATTGTCCAGGCTATTCCACAGGTCTATGCATCTATAAGGAAAACTATATTTCTTGATATTCTTCAAGCAGCTTGGCTTCTTCAGTTTCATTCCGCGTCCTTTTGTTACTCTTGTATCCCATACAAACAGATCTTCTCTGTTAGTTTTATCTACTCCCATCATGGCCCTGAACACTGCAGTCATGTCGCCCCTCTCTCTCCTTTCCTCTAAGGAAGGCAAATTCAGCTTTTCCAGCCTTTCTCTGTACGATAGATATGCCAGGCTGGGGACCATCTTGGTTGCTGTTCTTTGTATTCTCTCAGTCTTGTTTATATCTTTCTTTTTGTGTGGGGACCACACTACTGCTGCATGTTCTAACCTGGGGCAGATCATGGCCACTATCAATTTTTTCATCATCTCCTCATCCATGTAATGAAATGCTACTCTTATGTTGGTCAGGAGTATATACGTCTCTCTAACTATCTTGTTAATTTGTTTTTCAGGTGACAAACTCTCCTGGACCAGCACTCCCAAATCTTTCTCTTCTCTCACTTTTGTGATTGGTTCATTACCCATCAAACAATTCAGTGATGGTCTCTTGGTACTTTTTTCCATTTCCAATATTTTACATTTTTTTGCTTTGAATTATATTTCCCACATCCAGCGTCAATTATGTATTCTATCCAGATTCTCCTGCAGCATTTTACAGTCTTCCTCAACTTCTACTTTCCTCAAGATCTTTGCATCATCAGCAAACAGACTTGTATAACTTCACTCCATCTACCATATCATTTACGTAAATCAAGAACATTACTGGCGCTAACACCGAGCCCTGTGGGTCTCCACTTGTTACTTCCCTCCATCCAGACATTTGTCCTTTATTACTGTCCTCATTTGTCTGCCTTTCAAGAAGTCTCTTATCCACTCCAAGAGGTTTCCTTTCAGTCCTCCTATATGCTCCAGTTTCCACAATAGTCACTTATGGGGTACCATGTCGAAGGCCTTCTCCAAATCTAAATACGCACAATCTACCCAACTGTTTCTTTCCTGTAGCACGTCAATTGCTCTCGAGTAGAAGCTCAACAAGTTGGAAACACATGACCTTCCATTTCTGAATCCAAACTGACTTTCAGCCAAAATGTTCATCCTTTCCAGATATTTTATCCTTCTTTCTTTCAGGATTCTCTCGCACAATTTTGCAACCATTCTGGTCAGGGACACTGGTCTATAATTCAGGGGTTCTTCCTTGTTTCCACCCTTATAAAGTGGTATCACATTTTCCCTCTTCCATTCCTGAGGCACTTTCCCCTCTTCCAGAGAACACACAAACTTTGAATCTTATCCTCCAATTGTTCTCTGCATTCCTTCAGTACCCAATCAGAGATTCCATCTGGTCTTGGGGCTTTCCTTACATCTGTAGTTTCCAGTAATTTATACACTTCCTGCACTTCCACTTTTATATCTTTTATCATTGCATTTCTAGTCACTCCCTCCCCCTCTACAGAATCCCTTTCTGTGGTGAAAACCGATTGGAAACATTTGTTCATTATTTCAGCTTCATTGCCGCATCTTTATAGACCTCTCCTTCTACTCTCAGTTTGGTGGTTCCTTCCTTTTGTTTCAATTTTCGATTGACAAATCTATAAAACTATTTGGGTTCTTCCTTACATGTGTCAGTTATACCTTTATCAAAGTTCCTTTCTTCCTCTCTGCATATTCTTGTATATTCATTTCTAATTCTTTTATATTCTTCCTTTGTTCTGTTATTACCTCTCTTTCTCCAGTTGTTCCATGCCATGTCCCTCTCTTCTTTTTGCTATCATACACCTTCTGTTAAACCACTTTTTTCCTGTTCTTTTTCCCACTTACTCTTGGCACATATTTTTCCACTCCTGAATTATAGAGGTCTAGAAAGATTTCCCACTTCTTCTGTATCTCTCTTGTTTCTCTGAATTTTCTCCGGTCTGCATTTTTGAAAAATTTTCTCAGTCCTGTAAAGTTTGCTTTCCCAGTGTTGTATTTTTCCTGCCTATAAAGCTCGTCTCTTGTCACTGTGTTCCTTATTACCATCTGGAACTCAATGACCATATGATCACTTTTTCTTGTAGGACACAGATATTTCAAAGATTCAGTTACGTCAGGTTCTTTGGTTAGTAGTAAATCTAATCTTGCTGGTGTGTCGTCACCTCGGAATCGTGTCTTTTTTTTTGGCCCACTGTGTCATTACATTATTCATTGCTGTATTTAACAATTTAGTACCCCACAAATCTTCGCTGCCTCCTGAGTCCCATTCCTCCCAGTTCACCTCTACTATTAAGATCACCCATTAGAATTATATTGTTGCTTTTCTCAGTCACTTTCTGTAGATAACTAACCATGTCTGACAGCATTTGATATTCATTGTCATTCCATGCTCTTGTCCTAGAGGGAACATATACTACTGCCTTATCTCTCTTGCCACTCTCTCCAGTTTCTAACTTCATATTTATCACTTCAGTCCTACCCTCTCTCATTTCCACAGTATCCATAGTCATGTTGTTCTTCACTGCTATCATCACTCCTCATTCTATTTTTTCTTTTCTGTCTCTTCTCCACAGTTTGTATTTACCATCTCCCATATGGATATCAGTTTCCTCTCTTATCTTGGTGTCTAGAAAGCAGATAACATCTGGTTCATGTACCCTTAAGAAATCATTCATTTCTAACCTTGCCGATATTAACCCATCAACATTAGTATATGCCTCATTCAGACATTTTTTGTTTTTTATTCCCTCTTCTCTCCCTCTCCCCGTCAGTACCACTTCCTTACTTTCATATCCATCACTCTCCAGAAAAATGTTTTACATTCTTCCTCTGTCCTCCTGTCATTTTTTTCCTTGTTTCTTCAAAGATTCTAAAACTTCTCTTTCTTCTTCATTCAAATCTTATTTTCCATCCCTGCCACTTTACTTAGTTTCCAGGTCACTTTTAAGTATATCATTTACTACACTTTCTGATGACAACTTAATTCTCATTGGTCTTGCTTCCCCTTTCTTAAATGGCTGTATCCTCCTTACTTCCTCAATTTCTTTTTCCCACTTGTTTCCTTCGGGATCGATCTTGCCCAATATTTTTCTCACTTGATTTGAGTCTCTCTCGAGTCTCACAGATCTGACCTTTCTTCTTCTTCTTCCCTGTTTCCCTCACTATTTTCTCGTTTTTCTTTATTACTTTCACTACATTTTCTTCCATTTTTTTCTTGTTCATTTCCCTTTCTTCCTGAATTATTTCCCTTAAGCTGACCACTTCTTTCTGTTCTTCTTCCACATGTGCCCACTTTGCCTATTGCTCTTCTAACACACTACTCACCTTCTTCATTTTGTTATTGCTTTCTTCTAGTTTTCTCCTTAATTCAATATTTTCTTGTTTCAAATTCTCGATCTCCTTGTTTGCCGCCTCATTGGCCTGTATTAGACTCTGTATAGTGTTTTTGGTATTTTCAGGGATGTTTCTTGACACTAGATCCTCCACTTTCTTTTCTAGTTCACTAATTCTTATAATCAATGTTTTAACTAAATCCATCACATTTGTTTCACTGTCAAATCCTGGAAATTCAGGTCCCTCGATGTTTACATTGTCATCCATGTTTGAGGTTGGTTTCAGTACTAAACAAATGTTACTGAGATTCCTATCTCCTATAAATATTTATGTATACTCACTGACAATAACTCTTTACATTTTTGATAGCCTATATTAACTTGCAATACTTTAACCCGTAAACCGCGGGGTTGTGGGAGGCAGGCCTGGCACTTCCCGCCGGGGGTAATTCGCGCTCCGACTGACTTTTTAAAAATATTTGCCAAAAATCAATTATTTGTCCTAGAATATCATAATTACATATGCATATGGCACATACCTTCTGCTTTCTCCTGGGATGTTTTTTTAGCACTCGTCGACTACTGTAGGACTTGTGGAGAATTCTGAAGTTGGGTAACGAAGTCTCCAATTTAAGCTTCCCCACAGCCTGTTATATGAATACCAATGTCTAATATTATCACTACAAACACTATTCAGTTATTTACAAGTATCCATACTCCCACAAAAAAACACTGTGAAAGCAATTGAAAATGAGAGCTTCCAATCGCGCTAGTTCACAGCTCATATTCCGTCATTTCTTATTCATATGCACTCTCACACTTTACATTCCTATTACTTTATTACACTTATATATATCTACAGTCATATACCACTTCCCACACGTTGTTTTTTGGGGGTAAAGGTCACAGGGCATTTTAAAATGGCTGCCAGTGCGGCGGAAATGGATGGGCGCAATGGCCACGTGATTACACCTTCAAGGATGACATTGAACTGAATTAGGTACGTATCTGGGTATAAAAGGGTTCAAAATCGGCTGCTAATGTATATGCTATGAAATAAGTCGTTGGAAATACTGTATTGACAATACATACTAAATTAGGTTTGTCTGGGTGAATATAAATATCACTCAGGCTTCTTCCCAAATTTTTTATATATATTTATATCTTGAAAGCCCTGGCTAATTAAAAATAACAGAGAAGCTCCCAACTGCTGTCTCGCGGCTCGAGCCATTGCCACCGAGCGTCACGAAAATGACGGCCCACGGTTAAGTGGTTAAACAAGACTAAAGGAAGCAGGACAAACGTAATTCCTGAAAACTACTTAAGGTTAGCAGCGGTGGTTAAGAGGTAGTTGAGATGCGTCCATTTGCTCTGGCTGATTGGTGTGTGTGTGTGTGTAGTAGTAGTAGTAGTAGTTGTAGTAGTAATTAGGAGACAGGGCAGGAAATAGGACCAAGGAAGGGTGAGGTCAGGGGAGAGAGGGCCAGAGGGCGTTGCCTGTTAAAATATTGACAAGGTGATAATCGCAGTTTGGGGAAGGGTAGGGAATAAGAGGATGAGTGGAGACAATGGTGGACTTTAATCTGGATGAGAGAGAGAGAGAGTACAGAAGCTATGAAGTGGAAGGGGGATGGGGTAGAGGGAGAGAACTTAGTGTTGTTAGTAATTATGGGATCAGGGTTGGGTTGGACAGGTGTGATAATGGGTGTTAGGGCTTCAGACAGAGATAGATGTGGGGGAGGTACAGGGTGGTCATTATGACCGTGGTGCAAATTGTATTGCGCATCAGTGATGGACATTAGCACTGTGCTCGTAACCTACTCGTAATTTTCTGGAGTTCCTTAAGACTGTAGAATGGAAAGAAGGCTGTGATGATTAATGGTGCTGCATTCAAAATTCCATATGCAGGATAAAATTCCAGTAAATAACAAATAGTGTCCAAGAATTGTTAATCACGACTGTACTTGGGCTAAATGATAGTTTGGGTGCGATTTTGGGAGGGATTGGGCCCCAACAGCACTCATCAACCTGGCAGCACTGGGAAATTGTCCCAGCAGTCAGGTTGGAGTGTCTTATGAGCTCTTATGTATGCCATAGGTAGAAACCCTTATATTTACAATGCTGTAGCACCCACATATTTTCAGATTACAGTATCTCAGTTGTTCTTATCATTTCTTCAATAATCCATTCTTCAAATACATATTTTGTAAATAGTTGTATGGTAATTATTAGGAATGTGACACACTTGCAAAAATGCCAAAAATGCTCTTGGGATGGCAAAGGTATGAGCTGAATATACTTTCATTAAAAAAAAAGAAAGAAAAAAAAGCAAATTTGGACTGTCTGGACGTTGCTATTCCTCACCTTGCCCTAGGGGTGGGAAAGGAGGTCCGGATGATGATGATTAAAAAAAAAAATACATATCTCTAAAACTGCATTTGATATTAATATGCAGCTGGTTTCCTGTAAGCCAAGAAACCATTTACAACGCTGGGTGGTAACCATATAACCAAACCATACGTGCTCCCTATGTGTCAACAAGTGGGTTGGTGGAGGGTTAGTGCCCCTCCCCGTAAAAAAAAAATAACTCAAAGTCAAATGGCCACCCCTTACGGGATTATGGTGTCTGGCAATGGATAGATAGATAGCTGGTTCCCTTCACTTTCAGAAAGGTTGTATGATATTGTACAGTTGCAAATAGTGATTCCTGCTCCCAGTCTCTAGGGCAGGGGGTGGGATGGGGTGAGGGGGAGCCTATCTATCTATTTATCACCAGACGCCTTAATCCCGTAAGGGGTGGCCACAAACAAATTGCCTCCATGTCACTCTGTCCCGTGCCATTTCACTGCCCTTCTCCCACCTCACACACCCTTCTCTCATATACCTCTCCACTCCATCCCTCCATCTCATCCTTGGCCTCCCTCTCCCCCCCTCCACCTCACTGACATACACTCTCCTCATAAGTCTCTCACTCCCCATCATCTCCACATGGCCAAACCACCTTAATGTGTTTCTGCTAATGCTTCCTACCACATCCACACCACAATGCTCCTTCACTTCCTTATTTGTCAGTTTGTCTTCCGTGTGACTCTACATGCTCCTTTCAAATAACTCATTTCCACTGCTCTCACCTTTGACTTCTGTCCCTCCAACAGGGTCCAAGCTTCACTTCCATATGTTAGAGTTGGTATCACAATACTGTCATGTAGCAGCTTTTTCACTTCCATGCTCACATCCCTGTTTCTTATCACTGGTTTCAAGGAACCAGCAACCTTTCTTCTCTGCTGCACCCTTTCAAGCACTTCACCCTCTAAACTTCCATCCTTACTCATCACACTACCCAAGTACTTAAATGCATTCACGTTCCCCATATCCTCCTCATCTTATCTCACTGTACATTCACTGACTTCATCTCTCTCGAAGACCATCATTTTACTCTTCCCAACATTCACCTTTAGAGCCATAAAAGCAAAATGATCAGAGGTGCAAAACCATACCTTTACACTTCTGTTACGATTCGTCCATCCATCATCCAATCCTATGTCGTCCCATGAGGAGTGTAGGGGCCCTGGGCAAGGCAAGTTGGACCTGACATTTAAGATGAGAGTGACCAGCCTCACTAATCCCTGAGTAGCATTATGTGAGCAATAAACCTCAACCACTTCATGGATATAAACACCCGTGCTTTTACCATTGACAATATTGTTTTGGTGTCATTATGTTTAGCAGGATCCATATGTCATATGCGTACCCATTGAATAACACTACAGTCATTATTAACTATGTGGTATGTCAATGAAATGGGCTGAAAAGGTAGTAAGAGATGCAAGTCGGTAGCGCCAAGACAGCATACATACCGTATTTCGCAGCATATAAAATGCTGCTTTTTGAAAGACCCACCCAAATTCTGGAAGGCCAGTTCTGAGAAAAAAAATTTATCTCCACCAAAACTGCAGAAAGGTTGCATGATAGTAGTTTTCACACAGATGCACACTCACTTTTCAGAATCTATTCAGTACTGTTAATCAGTAATTGGTTTCTTTTTTTATGTAAAAGAACAGTACAGAAAAGAAAGCAAACAAACAACCCCTTCCATACAAAAAGTTATTTTGTTCTATGATGCCATTGTAACACTGTCTGTGTTTATCAACTGATTTCTTTCATACCATAATTTGAGAATTATTGTTCATCTCCATTAAAATATAATTAATATGTATCAGTATATAGAGATAAATACTGTTTTTCTTGAATATCAAATCACAACTGAACTCAATAAAATCCATTCTTTCCTTCATTTAAGAAAATATAAAGGCCATTAAAAATAGAAATACAATTTATTCATCTCCAAATCAGTTGCTTGTATGTCTATTAAAATCACAGACAGCACAAACTGAATAAAAACAAAAATCAAGTACAGTACAGTGAATGTTTACAGGATTTTATTTACCCTAAAAGTACCTCATACTTGTCAAATTCATATTCCACACCTCTGATGTTAAGGTATTTTCTCACATTCTGCCTTGACTCAGTGCAATATGAGACTGCTGTAACTTGCTTCTGATGTTCCATTATCTGCAGACAACACATTCACTTCCTTAACCAAACAAATATCTTTTTACAAACCAAGTGAAATACGACATGAGTCTTTTCTGCTCAGCTGACTGGTAATAAACAAACATGCTCTTGTATATGGCACACCAGTTTGTCGCCATCGCTGATTATCCACTTGCACTAACCTCTGAATGCCTCCACAGTAATGTAAAAATGTAGCTTTTGTATATACACTAAATAAAAAGCAAATTACAATGTCTTGCAACTGAATTTCAGTGTTAGTGTGTGTGCGCACGCACACATCTGCTGAGTCACGGGTGA
>JAGKTI010015109.1:9990-20877 GCA_018397915.1 Birgus latro | reverse complement strand
CAAAGCAACAGAAACTGCGAAGAAATTATAGGGGAGACTTATGAAACATGCCATCAGTTCAGGTAAGATGCTCATACAGGCACGATTACAAAACTGAAAGAAAGGATGAGACAGAGGATTGCAAAACACGACATAGAGGCAGAAGACTGTGAAGGAAAGATGGTAACAAAGCAACAGAAAGTGGGAAGGAATTAAAGTGAACACCACACAAAAAACACCTCATCAGTTCAAGTTAGACGTTCGGACAGACACAATCACCATTTGCAATGCCGAAAGAAAGGCTGGAAAGTGGACGCAGAGGATGGTGAATCATGCACCATATGTATCTATATCAGGTACCGCAGCTAAAGTGGGACGCAGGAAGACTGCAGAAGGTGGACCCAAGAGACAAGTGAATCTAACAGTATACAAGCACCAAATCCATATCAAGTAAAACTGGATGGAGACAGACATGCAGGG
This sequence comes from Birgus latro, assembly GCA_018397915.1. Lineage (NCBI taxonomy): Eukaryota > Metazoa > Arthropoda > Malacostraca > Decapoda > Coenobitidae > Birgus > Birgus latro. The sequence continues at coordinate 20,418 of JAGKTI010015109.1, read as the reverse complement.
TAGGTTACTGGGACAGACAGCTTACAAATTACTGAGTTTAATTTTTTGAGTCAGTACGTCATTAGGAGTCAAAAACTCTGAAGGCATGAATGATGATGCTTGTATGTCCTAACCTGGTACTTTTGCACTTTCCATTTCCTCATTCTGGATCTTGCCATGCACCTCTTTGAAAGTAATAAATTATATAGGGATGATATTCACAAGTGTATGTATGAAGTCTGCAGTAGGTACTATAATGAACTACACTAAAATTATTAACACTATAAACTGCGTGAATATTATCAAAAAAAAAGATGTACCTGTATTAATAGGGATTAGATCAGTTTGCTGGGTGGAGGTCAGACTAATGTGGACTATACCAAATTTTTTTTGGGAAGGAAGTTCTGGTAGATTAAAAAAAATCAATACAGGTACCATCTATCACATTAAGGAAAGTGTGGGAGAGTATTAATAAGAGTGAACGTGTTTGCAGTGAGGAGGCGGGGATGATGTGGGCTGCAAGAGGGTGGTTGGTTGGTTTGGGGGGAGGGTGAAATTCTGAAATATTAACCGTAGCCTGGCATCTCGTTAACCCACCACTAAACTAACATCAGGAACCCCCCTCTCCCACAACCCCTGCAGTACCTTTCACTTGATTACCAGAGACCCGGTCAAACCCCCCACCTCATTCCATCCCCCTCTTTTCTAGCCCCCTCTTCCCCATCACCTTTAACGATTAATTACACTAATAAACCAACCTGGGAGCCTCCCCTCCCTCCCACGTGACAGACCCCCTCCCCCCCAACGTCCACTGCCCCGCCCACCGCCCACCGAACCTCCTCTAAGCCCGCCCACTCCTGAAATCGTCGCGCGCAGCTTCCCACCTCCCCACTGCCACCTACCACCATCACCACCAAGACCGCGCACGCCACACAATCAACGAATATTCCTGCCCCCCAACGAAATTCGCCATGACAGCACACGCAGGAGCTATTTCTGGCCTCTAGGAACCCTGCAGGATGCGTGGCTCTCCTTTCCCCCGTCAATAGCACACGTTTTTGGCGGAGTTGCGTCGACCCACACCCTCATGCTCCTCGTGGTACCGGCCCGCTCTGTCTCGCTTCTTTTTCCCCTTTTGCCATGCGGACCGACCCCGGAGGACTTATCAACTTTAAGCTACGCGTGGTGAGTGTGGTGGTGGTGGTGGTCGCAGCTAGTGGTCGTTTCCAGTTGCTCGCTGCATCCCGTAGAGGGCATATGGGTTCCCCGTTACCGCTCGGTGTGTCGTCCCTGTTCGTCTGATTACTCCCAGTCTGATCTACCTCCCATTATGGCGGTGGACGACACAGGAGCAGACGAACCGGGCATAAATCCAGTACTCCTGGCCTCGCTATGACAAAAAATAAAAACCTTCACCTCTTTACCCTTTTTCCCCTCTTCATCTTGTGCTAACTTTTCCCCCCACTCTACCCCTTGAAAGAAGACAGACAAATGTTCCTTCCAGAGGACGAATAAGACTCGCATTCCTGGACTGACCTGCTCGGCTCGGTTGCACATCTACATACGTCTGCCCTTCAAAAGACGAGGTTCTACTTACGACTGCACCACTACCTCCCCCCCCCCCATCTCTCCCTCTCCGTCGCCCAGCTGTGGCCGGGGGGTATACCACACTCTAGGCCGAGTTTTTATTTACTTGTCACTATTAGTTTTCTCCGTCACTACGGCCAAAGTTACGATGAACTAAAGTTTTATTTGTTCTCTCTCTCTCTCTCTCTCTCTCTCTCTCTCTCTCTCTCTCTCATACGTTTTCTGAAACACCTCTCCATTCTCTTTCTCCTACAATGTGTATGTCTGTACTCTCCTACAACGTATGGCTTTCTGGAACCATTAAATGTATATTCTTCACTGTGCCCTCAGTCTTGACTTGCCATAAGATTACAAACATGATGCACGTATCTCAGCTTCATTTCATAAAGGTCGCTGTATGTCTCTTAGAACTCTTTTAGGCCTTCTCCAAGAACTGTCTGCACATTAAGCTAAGGCTGTCTGATCCAAAGATTCATTTTAAGTTACCTTCTGCTCTAAATTTCTACTTGTCGAACGTTTTGTTTAAGAATTTAATGCTCATGCGTTATTTCCATTTCTACACAGTTTGCTGCGACCGTTTTACTGACCCTGATAAGACCATGAATGTCTAGAATGAAATCTGCTAATCGAGGCATTCTGCACCATTCTCTGAATGTATGAAACTTTTTATCTACTTATGATTTTTTAAAATTTTATTTTAGGTGTTTTTCATCACCGTTTTAGGCTTTACCATCATATGGACGAGGTTCAGAGCAAGTTCTGTCACCCACTCACAGTCCAAATAGGCCTTCTGAGAGAAAAAAAAAAAAAAACAGGAGGGGAATAACTAGGGGAACAACACAACATAAAGCCAACTAAATAATAAAGGACAAGGGAGATACCAAGTCTGTAATCAAGCAACATAAGAAGACTACGTAAGATGAACGAGGGAGAAGAAACACAGCAATATACAAAAAGGCCAACGAGAAAGAGAACACCACTAGTAAAACATAATTAAAAACGAGGAAAGCGAGGGGCCAAAGAGTGAAAGGTAACAATCAGAAAAAAAATATGTAATTACTCTTCAGCTTTACTGCCGAATCGCGTGCACCTCCAAACACTGTCAGCCATTAAGGTATCGAGAGAGAGAGAGAGAGAGAGAGAGAGAGAGAGAGAAATTTACTCATTACCCATAGGGGTAAATGGACTGCGATGAGTCTTCAAAGGGAAAATGACACTGGTAGCCTAAAATATAAAGCCACACTTCTTATTTCTTACCACTCCTATTGAGGCTAACACTAGACGATTTTGTTCAGGTGAGGCAAATGTTATCAATCAGAGGGTTAACAGCTATCTTGATGACTGGGTGTAGCGAAACTTGCATTGGCAAAATTACTTTACACTGCTTCGAGTTGTCAGAGTTATTTCTAAAAGCCATGCACACACGTCGAACTTATTTAGTGAAATGTAATATACGACACCAGTCAAAACAAATCAATGCCTTACCTATGTCAAACTTTAATCATTGTTCATTCGTGAGTAGTTTTTAGTCAGGTCCTGAGCACTCTTTTATCCACTCTAAAGCCAAGGTCAACTCCTGAACACTCTATTCACCTTCACTAACAAAACCACCCCCTAACTCACTGCTAAGCATCCACTAAGGCCAGAACCACTTCCTCAACAGATATTTTGTCTCTCACAGTCAGAATCATTTATGCTCAGCAAAATCAACACCATTCCTGGGCATTTCTATTTCCTCACTAACCAAAACCAGTTTCTAAGCACTCTTTCTTTCAAAGTAAAAAAACATTTCCTGTACCCTGTTTCGTCCTTTCAAAACCGAACACTTACACTTCCTCTCTGACCAACCTATTTCTTAACCACTCATTCGTCTCATCCAACATCGAAACCAACTCTTGTGCACTATTCTGTTTCTTCAAAAAATGAGCACGTTCATTCCCTCTTTGGATAAAACCGATAACCGATCACTGTTTTGCATCTTAGGTCAAAACTAATTCCTATGCACGTTTTCGTCTTTCAGAACCTTAGCTTTTTCTTTCCATTTTTGACCAAAAAAAAGAAGAAAGAAAAAAGAAAAAATCCTCCTCCAAGGTCAAAAGTCAGTTCCTGTGCATTATATCATCTCTCCTTTAAACCTGGACACTTTCTTTTCCCCTCTGGCCAAAACCAGTTCCTAACCACTCTTTCGTCTCTTCCATGGTCAAAACGACTGCCTGTGCACTGTATCGTCTCTTCTAAAACCTAAGCACTTTCCATGACCAGAACCAATTGCTGCACACTCTTTTGTCTCTTCTAAAACCAAAATTCAATTCCACTGCACAAATTAGTCTCGTCTAATACATGAGCTGCTTCATTCACTCTGAGCAAAACCAATTCTTGGGCACTATCCTGTCACTTTTTAACGACAAAACTCCATTCCTGGACACTCTCCCATCTCCTCTGAAGTCATATCTAACTCTGATGTCCCAACCTTGTGATGAAAATGAACCTCATTTGCACAAGTAAGTCACAAAATCGTAAGCAAAACGTATCTACAAATACATTTCCATTAATATAACCACTTCTTTCATGACGAACTTTTATTAACTATGACACGACCAAGTCACAAAATCCAGTGCCCAATGCAACTACTATCACATTACCACTAGGTCATCCACTGCTCGCTCTGGCTACTAACATTGTCACGAAAGTCCAAGGCCAAATGCAGTTACGACGACGTTATCAGTTTTACATACACATCTCTCTATTAACGTTTTATATAAATACTGAACCGAAACGCACTGCACTCGAACTGGGTGAAGGGTTGGCTCTGGGGAGGTTGCACTTAGGCGGCACAGAGATCAATATAGGCTACTCGCAACTTCACGATTTCTGGCGCATTACGTACTGGCAGGGCTCACGACATGCACGATACGCCATAAAGTGCATCTAAGTTACGTGCCACCAACCATGCTGGGAGTACTGGACGGTGATTCACTGGCTAACTTACGACCACATCCCCTGTTGTAACTAAGGCTTTTTGCAGAAAGGTTTAGGAAAGAAGAGCAAAATCTTCTGATGATTATTGTTTTTCTTACCAAACTTAAAGCTTAGCAGCTGAAGGAATATTATCATAAGTTTATCTTGTGATTCTTAGCACTGGCGTATTAAGACATTATGTAACTTGGTGGTGGAATTTACTGAGGTTGTTTTCAAGGTGACACATAAAGGGCGAAGGTTGAAGTTGTGCTTATTTTTCACGCACTTCTTTCTAAGACACTTTGACTGAGCACTTGGGTGACAGTGGTGAAGATGTGATGATGATAGGTGCCACGTACGGTATGTGAAGTCTTGCAGTAGCAGTGGTGGTGTTACTAAATGAAATGTTGAAAGCTTGGGCTGGCAGTGGTTAGGATGTGATAATGCTGGACAGGTAATGTGACAGAGTAGCCTAAGTCGTAGTTGTGGTGAAGTATGGTGTTTAAGTGGCAGTGATGAAGATCTGGCTATGTGTAGTTCGTACAAGTGATGCAGTAAAGCTGTAGTAGTAGTGGCAGAGATGAAGTGAGTGGTAGTGTTGTTGGTAAGTATAAAATGGTACCATTAGTGATAGAAAGACGAGAATCAGGGATGGAATTACTTTAAAAAATGTAATGGTGTGAGGAACTTGATGCAGTGGTGTTGGTGTACTGATATAAAGTGGTGGTGACAGAAACTCTGAAGAACGAGTGATGGAAGCAGCGAGGATGTGATGATGATGATGAGGTTTTGTGCATGTGATGGAGTAACGTGATAACAGTGATGTGGTAGTGGTGTGGCTGATGCTAAGTTGCAGTGACAGAAATGAAGATGTGTAAAGTGGTAGTAAAGATGATTTAGTGACACTGGTGTTGGTAAGCTGATATAAAGTGTTAGTGACAGAAAGACTAAGTACTTGAGATGGTAGTGGTCGAAATCTAGCAAGAGGTGGAATAAGTGAAGTAAAGTGGTTAAAGTGATACAGTGAGCAGTACTGCAGTGGCTGCTTTGAAATAAAGTGGTAGTGACTGAATAACTGAGGACCTGCTAGAGCAATGGTAAAGATGTGGAAGATGTGTTGCAAAGTGATGAAGTAAGTGGCAGTGTGATGACACATGTAATAGTAATGATGCCTATAGGTTATGAGGTGAAGTTGTGGTGGTGGTGGTATGCGGTGTGTGGGGTAGGGGTCGTGATCTGTGATGAAGCAACGTAGGCTGAGTGGAAGTGGTGAAAGTGTGACAGTGAATAAGTCATCCTGGACGAAATTAAATAAATGTAGTGAAAGACTGTTGTGTGATGGTGGGAGACATGTGAAATGGAAAATACTGAAAAAGTGTAAAGTCGTGAAGTAAAAATGCACTCGCTTCTTCACAGCATCATCATCACCATGTTTTCTTACACTCCAAAGGTTTAATGACTTCAGCACAAGCACATTCACCGACAAAGCGAAACGTAACTTTTCAAAACTTTTCCTGAGTTCCGTACAGTCCTCCTTGCGATTCGCCCCAAAAATGTAAAAAATGGATTTCCAACAGTGGTTGCGTCAATTTTTTTTTTTTTCCTTTTTTACTTGCATTTGGTTGGCTGTGCTGTGTATGTATGACGTCTGTTGTGATGTTCTGTACTTTGGCTGTGAAGGTGTTGTGATGTATGTGCAAGCAAGCTGTCGTGTGTGTGAAGGTGAAGTGTGAGTGTGCTGTCTACAGGCTGTGATGGATGTTGTGATGAGTGAGTTGTGGTGAAAGGAAGTTGTTGATGGTACAAATGTGATGAGGTGTTTGTGGTGAGAAGAGCCTATGGTGAAGTGGTAAACTGATTGAAATGTCTTTGAAATGTTTAATGGAAAAAGTTGGAAGTCTGCAATATGAAGAAATGGCACTAGCAATAAAGTAGAATGAAGTATGATGACTGCTACACACTAGTGTTATGTGAAAGTTGAGTATGTGGGATAGTATAAGATGACAAGAGATGAGTGTAAGTGATGAAGGGTGATGTTATTAGTTATAATGGTACTTATGTTTGTGTGGTGACTTGTGATGATGGTCGTAGTGACGTGAGTGACAGTGAAAGCGAATGTATGTTAACTGGTGAACAGTTTGTGTAAGTTTAAGAAGTGGTAGTGTTGGTTGTTGTGGTCGCTGTGAGAGCAGAAATAATTATAGTAAAAGCGACTCCAGTAGTCAAGTGATTGCAGTAAAAGTGATGCTAATACTAGTTACGGTGATGACATGGCGGGTGAGGTAGTGCTATCTGTTGTAACAGATACGACAGTGGTTGTTGTGACCGTAGTAATGATAGCGGTGGTTGTGGCAGTAGTAGCAGTGATGACAGTGGTGGTTGTGTAACAATAGTAGTGATGAGTGGTGGTTGTGGTGGCAAAGCAAGTCTTCAGTGGTACCGCAGTAACATTCAAGTAACTGTAACATACGAAAACCTGCATCATCATTATACTGCTGGCAGAAAAAGTAACACAAAGTTCCACCACCTCACTCACATAGTCTCACAACGCTCACAACTTATATATTCCAACTTCACGAGACTAAGTCATTTTTCAAAAGTGCACAAGAATTCAAAGACACATCCAACACACGTAACACTAAGTCGGACACAAGTGGGGAGGGAGACTAACACCAGATGTCCACCCCTCGCCACCACCGTATGCAAATCACAAGTTCCCATTTCCGTGGCTAACTGTATCCAGGAGCGACTTTTTTTTTCTTCGGCGTCACGTGTTTCTGTTTTCTTTCTCGTATTTCGGTGCGATGGCTGTGTGTATATGTTCACTTAGAAGAAAGAAAAGTAATGTAAATCATTCTTACCTTGTATTTGGAAGAAGTGACTTCTCATATACAGTCGTATTCCATGTGGATTTGGTCCAAGTTTAAAATGTACCAAAAACCAGCTTATCTCACTGAAATTCCACAACCTCGCCTCAGGTATGGGTCGAGGGTTAAGTCACAATCAGAAGCACAGGTAAAATACAACTCTCAAGGGCACGTAACTAGTCAGACACGCAGCACCGACAGACTAAACTTTGAGCGAGTCAGTGGCGGAGCGCGCGGCCGGGAACGTGCAGGCTCCACTCCACACGGCGCGCGTGTTAGGTTCGTACTGCCCGCCCTCTCCCCTCGCTGCCTGCGCCTCGGCCCAAACTCTCATACGTGCATACTAGTGCATTCGTGCATTCTCGGGGATTTTTGCCGCCGCGCCGCTGTTTATCACAATTTTTAGTACGGGTTCGCTTTTTTTTTTCTTTTCTTTTCTAATTACTGATCACGCTGCGGCGTTTTGCAGTAAAATCGCACTTGTCTGTATATGAGTCACTGACACAACTTAAGTGTCACTTAGTAGGTGGAGGAAGCAGGTAGTGGCACAAGGCAGCGCGAGACGTTCAGAGGGTCGGAGTGCCTCACGCTCTCTGGCCCGCTTGACCTGGCCTGACCAATTCCACTGCGGCCGCCAATGTTTGCAGTTTTCCCACTCGGCCTCCTGCGCCAGCCCAGTCCCGCCCGCCCAATGAGAGCATTTTATCCCCGCCGCCGCCACGTCCACGGCGCTGCCTTACTTTTACGCCCCGATTCCGCATCATTACATCCAGCCAGCCGCGCCTCCCGCTCTAGCCCGTAGCACACACAGGCTTACACACCGCAATTTTTCCCCGGCCGACAGTGATCGCTGTCTGATGGTACTTGGTGGTTTTCTCAAGTCACCCAACGACCTTGCTGCATAACTTCTGCACTCTTACTTTTTTGTTGCTGGGAGTAGTAGCCTGCGAGAACATGCATGCAAGGAAAGCTGTGGTTTGTTCATGTTGCTCTTATTGTTGCTTACCGCTGCGGCCTCTTTTTCCTCTCTCCCTCCCTCCCTCTCCCTCCCTTGCTGGCGGGATCGCTCGCTCGCCGCCCGACACTCGCGTTACCGCACCGGCGATCGGCGCTAGTTGTGGTGAAGCGACATTTACTCTACGGGATTTGCACACCTGTTTACGAGATTCTCCCAGCTATACCCGTTGCCAGCCTAAAAACTCCCATGAATCCAACCACACGTACACTCATACACGGGTAAATTATGCGTCTCTCATTACCTGTCGGCTGATTAAGACCTCATACCGGACATAATGTGCAAAATGTGCTAGGGAAGTGTGACAGTGAAGTGGGATGTGGGTGCCAGTGTGAGGTGTGGATTTTATAGCTAGGCCTTCCCACTTGCCTCCCTGGAGACTTGGCCTGACTCAAGCAACCGATCCTGGCCCTTAGATGTTGACTGCTGTTCCGTTCTCCCCTCTACCTTTCTTCTCGACTTTCTTTTATTTGGTTCCTGCGTTCCTGTTCCTTGCCAGTGTTGCACCTGAGCGTCCCATATGACCGTTCCACACCCACTGTAGGCCATCTCGTAGCGCATGACTTCTCCACATCGCTGTTCCACTCTGACAACCCTTCAGTTCTCTTACGTATCCAGACTCACTTCACTGTTCCGCATTTTTTTTTCTTTTTGTGTGTTTGTGGGTGTCTGGTCCAGGTTCTTCTGCCACGTTATGACTGAAATGGCTTGTTCCACCTCGACACTGTTCCTTCATTGTTCCACACTCATAACACTTAACTGCTCCACCTTAGATTTATTCCAATTCTTCCCCACCACCCTGTTCCACATTTACCCTGCTTCCTGTTCCACTTAAATAACTCCGCCACTCCGTGTGCTTCAGAAGAGCTGTTTCATCATTTTTTGCCACCCACATTTCCATCTGCTCCAATGGTCGTGTTCCACATTCTGAATCAACTTGTTCCACTCACGCTCCCCTCCATCAGCCCTTGTTCCGCTCTCTACATCTACTTTGTATCACTTCTGTTCCACTCTCCACTTCTTCAACAACTGCACTCCTCCTCCATCTTTTACTTCACCTTGCGTCATCTTCCACTTCCCTCTTCGACTCCCCCTCCCTCTCTCTTATCTGGCTTTCTCAGCTCCACTCAGCCGTTCCACCCAAGACTCCACCTGTCCTTGAAATATTCCACACTGGTCATGCTGCATTCCTGACGCTCCTTACATTCTTCCACATACGTTGCCCGATCGATCCACTCAAAAGCCACGCATTCTGGCCTTATGTTCCACGTTCCACCAATCAGTTTCGCATTCCAGATTCATATAGGCATCAGATATGTTCTACGATCTTTATGATGTTCCACGAGCCATTTAAGTCTCAAATCACACGTAAATCCACCCGAAAGTTCCACAGGCCGGCTATATATATATATGTATGTACTGTGTTCCACCTATTAGTTTCACAATCCACCACTATGTTTCTCGTTCCACAGTACCCACACAGTCAGGTTAGGTTAAGTTGGGTAAGGGTAAAGTAGGTTAAGTTTGATTTCTTAAAAAGAGCTTCCTAAGATGTTCCATTTAAGATTTCTCCCACCTCTTCAACATGTTCCACGTTCCAGTCACACCACATGAAAATACCACCGACGGGGTTATACAGTATGAAGGGTAAAACCAAAACCACCAGGCAGATGCGAAATAAAAGACATAGAATCGCACATTACGGAGAATATGGAACGAAAAGCAAAAACACGAAATAAGAAATCTATACACAAAACCACAAATCAAAGCAAATCCCAAAGAGCAAACGTCACATCACACTTTAAAGACAGCAAGGAATAATAAAAAAAAAAATAACAAAATGTAAGGATATGGGAAAGGAATGGAAAAAAAAAAGTAAAGAAAAAAAAACGACTCAAGTACACACACGTTCATCTTAAAGGGGTCTTCATTATTCAAACGTGTCTTTTTATGCAGGGTCGGGGTGATGCGCATTCTGACCTTAGTTCCCCCTCAATGCGTAAAAAAAAAAAAAAAAGACAG
>JAGKTI010015108.1:4387-20878 GCA_018397915.1 Birgus latro | reverse complement strand
GTACGGGCATATGACGTAAGGTAGAGGTGGGTAGTGTGGGTGGGAGGGTGGATGGGTGTAACAGTCACTTGGGTGAGTGATTGTAGAAACGTTATGTAGGCGACAAGGTACGTGGGAGGTAGGTGGGTGGGAAGGTGGCTTGGACAGGGCAGGTAAGTGGTGGCAGGATGGATAGGTTTTTGCGTGGGTGAATGGGTGAGTGGGTGGGTGGGTATGGAAGAATGGGTAGGTGGGTGAGTGTGCAGGAGTGGGTGAATATGAGAGGATAGTTTCGTTGTGGGTGTGGAAAATGCAGTTAAGTTGGTGGGAAGGTGGGTGGAGGTGTGTGTGTGTGGATTGCTTCCAGGTCCAAAACCTGTAAGCTATAATATAAAGATGGAGTTGTGGGAATTGTAGGAGTAGGAAGCTACACTTCCCCTCCTACAGCCCTACCTGCCTAACACCCTGTCCCTACTCCCAGGCTGACCTGTGCCAGTACTGGTTGGCGCTACCAACGCCAGTCGATTATAGAAGGCTCGACTTTTATAAACTAGTGCCTGCGACCCCCTAACTGAGGGTGCTCCCGCACGCTCACGGGATCCCCCAGCGGCTCGGCAGTTGCCCCACTCCGTCCGACCTGAATACACGCTCTGGCCATGAAACAGGTGCTTCAGGAGGCTTCCGACCCAGACAGAAATCAATCTGCCTGAACCATCCACCAGGGCAAGTGGGTTAAAGGTCTTTAGTAGAAGAGGTAAATCAGAACCTGAAGCCCAGAAGGCCACGCTGACTGTCGCACTCTCCCGTCAGCTACAAGGCGTTACCTCCACTGCATGCCGTGGGGGAGAGGTACGAGTTCAGACACGGCCTACCTTCGTCAGGTTAAGTGGGTAGAGGGCAGAGAGAAGGGAAAAGAAATGCTGATCAAACAGATAGCACCATCCCTCCACGAACAAGGTCTCTGGTCAACACACAAACAGTATCACGAACCTGAAAACAAAGAAAACATTCACTTCCACCAAATTCAACCATAATACACAACTTACTGTCATGTATTTTATAGTCAAACAACTCTCTTACCTTTGTACACATTTACAATTACACTCTTCAGCCAATCATCTGGGACAACACCCCTATATCTCCTGACGACTTCAACATTTCGGCAGTCAACCCAGACACACCTGCTGCCTTCCCCACCCGCATCCTGCCTATTGCCTTATTCACAGTAGCAGCATCAAACAATGGCCAAAGGCCAAACACTGGACCTGCTGGCTCCAAACCTTCTCTGTCCCAGTCAAACTTCTCATTCAACAGCCGGCTATAATGCTCTCTCCATGCATCTTTAATATCCCCACTGTTCAACACAACCCTTCCTTCATCATTCTTCACACACTGGCCACTTATAAAATCCCAATTATCCCTCTTCACCTGATTTGCCACCTTAAATATCATATTTCCCCTTTCCACATCATTAAGGTTATCAAGTAAAAGTCTCTGTGACTGACTTCACCCTGTATACTTCTCTTCTAACCCTACGCTTTTCAACCAAGTATTCCTCCTTGTTACCATCCTTCTTCCATTCCCGGCAAAGCCTTCTTATCTCCTTAACTGCGGCTTCTACCCCCTCATCCCACCACTAAGTTACCTTATGTGTTGGTAGGGCTCTTGTCCAACTGCATAGTGCATCACTAACTCTCTAGCCCTTGTTACCACCCTTCTTCCATTCCAGGAAAATACCTTCTTTTCACCTTAGCTGCGGCTTCTACCCTCTCTTGTCCAACTGCCTATCGCATCAATAACTCTCAAGAGGTTGTTCTTAAGGGCGCTGTATTGTTCATTAACACCTCTGTCTACAGCTCCCTGTTCAGCCACCACTCATCTAATTACAGAAGGCATCCCTTACTGCTTGGTTTCCCAGCTTCCATATTATCCTCCTAAGTACATATGTCGTCCTTTTCATCACTCGTTCTTTAAGCACCATGTCAAAAATGAATAGTTTGTGCTGCTGCACACACACACCTCGCTTCCTATAATATCCCTCACTACTATCTCTGCTATTTCCCCAATATTCGTACATAATCTACCTACACTCTCTTTTCCTAACATGTGTGTTGCACACAATCATCTTCATTGCCTCCCCAAACTCGAGTATTCTTTCCCCTTCCGCATTTCTTAAACCATATGCACATCCCCCATGCACTCCTTCCTACCCTTGAGCTATCTCATCATCCCTCATACCACCTACTACACGTTTTCAGTCATCACAAAATCTATCCTTCTCTACCTCATTCTAGCCTGCCTGTGGAGCATATGCCAATATAATTGTAATTATCATTCCACCAAACTAAATTTTAACTACCAATATCCTATCACTTACTCTCACAACATATTCCACCCATTCCTCCGCAACCAACACACCCATACCCCAATATCCATCTGTCCCCCCCTGCCAAAACAACAAATAGTAGCAATCCCTCCCAACAATCTTTCTGGCTGATTCACCCCTGTACTGGACTTCTGCAAACATGCCACATCCACCCCATCACAACATGATTTTAGCCCACTACACTCCACAAACACTCTTCTTACAGACCTTACACAGAGAGTTTTTGATGGCATGAATTCCACTAGGCCACCACACAGAACACTCCTTGTCACGCTAGACATTAGTCAAGCTTTTGATTCTATCCCCCACCACAACCTCACAAACAAAATATTCAACACAAACATACACAATAACACAAAAAGATGGCTGCCAAACTACATAGCAGGCAGATGTCCACACATATAACTTTGGCTGGTCAGTCTTCGTACATCACAAACTTCACAAATGGCGTCCCACAAGGATCGGTTTTGTCCCCTACACTCTTTAACCTATACATGCACGACATACCCACAACCCACAAATACACATGCTTCCTATGCAGACGACATAACACTTACATGCACACACCAAAATGCAAACACAGCCGCACACATCCTCCAACCTTACCTCAACACACTACACGAATGGTTCACTACAAACAGGCTCAAAATAGCCCCAGCCAAATCTACTATAACCCTTCTCACAAACTCAACAGTAGAATACAGTCACATTCCACACCTCACCATAAATAACACTCCCCTGCCCCCCCCCCCACACACAAAATTCTTGGTGTAACATACAATACATCAATGTCATTTTAACAACATATCACAAACATCAAAAATAGATAAACACCTAGACTCAATGCCCTGACATCACTTGCCCATACAACATTTGGACCCAACAAAGAAACCACCACCACAGCATACAAACAATATATACATTCAGTGATGAATTATGCAAGCCCTGCTTGGGCTCCTAACCTCACTAAAACACACTATAACACTCTACAGACCATACAAAACAAGGCCCTAAAAATAATCACAGGCTGCACAGCTACTACACCTACAGACCACCTACACCAAGAAACCAAAGTCCTCAAGTCAAGGATCATCTGGACATGAGAGGCACCCAAATTCTCGCTACAGCCTCCACAAACCCACAACACTACATGGCACCACATCCACACACACCAAGGAACACCAAAACAACACCCAGCACACATCAGACACAAATACTATCACCTCTTTCCCCCCCGCCCCCCTCAGACCAGTTTCCAGAACCATGTTCAAACTCAAATCACTCGACGTTCCATTCAGTCACGTAAAGACAACACACAACTGCTTGCACAGCCTCCTGATATCCATCCTTCTGAATGCTATCTCCCTCATGAGGACAGGGTCCACCTGGCCAGGCTGAGATGTGCGCATCATCCAGCCCTCTTAAGTTATCTGAAGAGGCTCGATGACTCCATTGCTGACGCCTGTCCAGGATGTAACACAGCACCCCATGCAATTAAGCATATCATGGAAGACTGCATTGCACACGATCACCTACACCAACAACACAACACACACTCCTTGAAAGCTCTGTGGGAAAGCCCGGTCTCAGCCATGGCCTTCCTCAGGGCCTCGGGGCTGTTCGGCCAGACTGCCTAGGGAACAAAAACTACTACTACTACTACTACTACAATTGAGCTGACAAAACAACTAGTTGCAAAGTTTGAAAGTTGAACCTGTGTCTCCAACCTTGCCATTCATTATGGTACGGCGAAATCTACCATTTTATCCATACTACAGAACGGATTAATGCAAAATAATGTACATTGCTTTTTATGGGGAAAAAACTTTCGGTTTTCGAACAATTCGCAACTCATACAGCCGCCAGGAGCGAATTGTCTACGAATTTCAGGTTTCTACTGGACATTTTTCAGGTGTATTTTGGTGTGATTTGAACGAATTTTACCATTATTTTCGATGCTCCTGACTGGTTTCCTAATTAACTCCCCCCCCCCAAATGTCTAGGGGAATTGGTGGGTTTTCGGGACTAGGTGGGGAAACATGCCAAAAACAAGCATTTGAAGCAGAAATATAATCAAAATGGGCGTGACCACACAAGGCATATTCTTAAAGGTATAAATGAACACATGAATCACTCAGAACCTACGTCTGTCACTGAATTTTCCCCAGAGTACAGGTACGGCATACATACACATACAGAGTATTCACAAACAAATGCCACTCTTTAATAATAAAATAGGTAAGAACTGTGTGGTGTGACTGGTGTAGATGAAAGAATTTGGCAACACTGCGTGATGAGAGCTGGCAACACGGGGGAAAAGCAAACTGAGACGAGGGTGCTGGCGAGGGGGCTGTTTTGAAGTGGTGGCTTGCTTGCTGAGACGTTTCTGATTCCTGAGGTGACAAGGAGGTTGGTTATTTTAGGGAGCTCCTCTTGCAATGGTGATTTTCCCAACCTTAGTCGCAATGGGGCTGTAAGGGCAGTAATAGTTGGTCATGAAAAGTCTGGAAGGTCAACATAACGAGGCGCAGGTGGCCTGCAAGGAGGACAGGTGCTGGAGACTCAAACAAGCAGTCAACTGACTCTGCTGCCACAAGTAAGGTGATTGAATTTTCTGTTATCCCACAAATTGCTAACATTCAGAGATTTTATTGTATATGAACCTTACAAACTGTCATTTCCTTTTCAATATTAGAATTGAAAACTAATTTCCATTACCAACTATTTGCTGTGCCTACCCACACAAAGGGGTGCACTCTCACCCTATCAAGAAGGGTAACCCCTGCCCTCAGTTTCAAGACTACAGGCATCAATCCTATCTCATCTGGTCATCAATGAATTCTTAAACAAATATGGTTATTGGTCAGTTCCATTAGGTAAAAACCACTACAGTAACCATGGAGATTCATTCCTACATCAGAACTAACACTTATCACTCCTTATTCTTAAACAGACTTCCTGACATCTCTCCCTTTGTAATTTACTTTTGGACACAGCTCACTCATATTCAGGAACTATATGCAGATATTTAAAAGACTTCATGTCACACAGAACAGGAAATTTATATGTAATAAGCAAAACAAATCATTTAGGAAGAGGTGTTTCGGACTTTCCCTGACAGATGAGACTACTGGCTATCAAATTTCATTCAACAATATTTTATTCAAATTGTGGGAGCGGGCATGTTCAGTCAGATGAAAACACAGCTACCATGAACACCGAGTTCCTTGTAATGAATTTTCAGCTTCATCGGATCACGCTTCCCCCCCAATTAGTCCGACAACAACAAATACTAGCATACATGTCCCACAACACGACACTACCAGCATACAAATGTTCCTCAACTCTCTCCCTATCCCACAACAAACCAACATACAAATGTCCCTCAACTTCTTCCCTCTTCCACTACAAGACACTGCCAGCATAGACAAGTCCCTCAACTTCCTCCTCATCCCACAACAAGACACTACCAGCATACAATTGTTAATTTCCTCCCTATCCCACAACAAGCCAGCATACAAATGTCCCTCAACTTTCTCCCTACCCCACAACAAACCAGCATACTCATGTCCCTCAGCTTCCTGCCAATCCCACAACAAACCAACATACAACTGTTCCTCAATTCCCTATCACACAATGGGACACCTTTCTCCGTCTCCAAGACACACCATCATACAAAAGTCCCACAACTCCCTCCCTTCCCCACAACAACCCTTTAGCAAAGACATATCCCAGCCATCTGATAAAAAATATATAGATATGCACTAAGAAGCAGGAAACCTTCATGTATAAGGGCTTAAACTAGGACTCATACACTATCTTTAAGAAGTGAAGATCATCCTGCAAGTTTCTCCCAAGATACAGCTACTTACACATTGCTTTCCTTTTATGTAAATATCTCGTAAAATACTTACAATGTGGCAATTTCATAGATAAGGACAAACTAGGACTCAGAATCCAGCAACAAGTTCCCAAAATATTACACAGACAGATTTTCCCTTACATAGTCACACTTCATAAAGTACAGAATGTATGGTATTTTTGCATATATGGCCATCAACTACAACACATACTCTACCTTTCAGTGATATGAAGCCAATCCACCCGGTAGTTTCCAAGATATGGGCCAGGACACAAAGACAGACATCCAGACGGACAAGGGCGATTCCTGTACCCTCACTACATGGAACAACGGTGGGGAAACAAGACGACGGTTGACTGAAGAAAGGCCATCCTCTGTATTTCACCAGATTCACACTCTGGTAAGTCTGGTACCACAACAAGAGAAGCTGCATGAACAAATCAAGCCAACACTATGCCTAGGACCACAGCAACAAATTAAGGTACATATAGATATACTGTACAAATATTAACACAGGTACATGCAAGATACATACACATACACACACAAAATACATACACATACATACATATACAAGCTACAAATGCACACATATACACAAGATACAGTAAATACTGATACAAATATAAGATGCATACACTGATACAAGCACAAGATACATACACAGATACAAGCACAAGATACATACACAGATACATAAAGAAGATACATACACAAACACAAACACATACACAAGATACATACACACACCATTCATCATCATCTGGACCTCCTTTCCCACCCTAAGGCAGGGTGAGGAGTAGCAATGTCCAGACACCACAAGTTTGCCCAATCCAATACATGACACTTCCATTCACTCACCATTCAAGTCACCAGAATCCTAACTCCATCCGATACGTCAAAAAACTTTCACAGGACTCTGTACCTTCACGTAAATATATCCAAATCCCAGATTATCCACTTTTTCTCACGACATTCATCCAGCCACCTCAATCTCTTGGCAGTCCCCTAGCCTCACCAACTTCCCATACCTCTCTTCCTCACACATTCACCCACCATATCCTTCCACCTTCTCCTTGGCCTACCTTGCCACCTCCCTCCTCCAGATTTGCTCAGATACACCTTTTTCATCACTCCATTGTTATCCATTCTCTCCACATGACCACACCATCTCAGTACAATTTCTTCAAATCTGGTGTCCACAGACTTCCTCACTCCTCATCTGTCACGAAATCACATTATTTCATATCCTACCCCACTCTGCACTCCACATACATTCCTCAGCAGTCCCATCTCCACTGCTCTCACTCCTGACTTTTCATTTTCAAGCCGCACCATAGTCTCAGGTCCATGTTAACCCGACGAGTCCCACCGACGTACGATGCATGTCGCTACTTTTTCTGCGGACAGACTCACCAACGTGCGTCATACGTCACTCAATTGCAAGGCCCATTGTGTGCACATTTTTCAACAATCGCGGGTGATTTCTGCCACAAATATGTCGGAGACCTTCCTCTACCTGCTGTCAAGCGGGGATACTGCCTGGCCTCACCAAACCCCCTCCTCCCCCCCCCACACTGGGCAATTCACCTGTTAGCAGTAACCTGGCCAGTATAGGTGTGTTGCCCTACGGTCTCTCCAATGACGAAATTCACGGTGAAAGTGATTCCTGAGATGGAGGACAAAGAAACAAAGAAGCTAGAGGTAGCCACAAACACTTTTTTTTTGGGGGGGGGGGGGACGACTCTGGCCATAAGCTTCACAGCCTGCTATCAAGGCCCAGCAGGCCTCCTAAATACCGTACACCTCTACATGATGAGGTGGTAATGTCATAAAGGAAGGTGCTGTATACTGGGGTTTTGGGTGAGTGAACAATGCTTTTATCGCCTATATTATTGTGTGAAAACCAATACAGACTTGTACTTCACATACATTCTTACCAAATAAATAAATAAATACGTACTTTAAAGTGGCTTCAATTTGTTAACCCTTCCATAGTTCATTTTCTTTAGCCAGGTGCCCCCCAAAAGAAGGAAGACGTAAGATTACATGACACCTGTATCAAAATTTTTTTAGCTCAGGAGAGCGATTTCTCTAACAATTTTCAATATTTCTCACCAAAAGCGGAGGTTTCAGAGAGACAGAGATGAACATCGGTCAGGATCTGGAGGTAGGCCGGGTACAAAACCAGTCAGGACTGGCCGGGTTAAAGTTGGCACTAACACTCCTGTAATGCCATTTTTCTTGCATATAATATAAGTAGTATAAGAGTAATTTAAGTTAGTATAAGTATTGTATAAGTATAAAATGTATGTAATTTATGTTAGGTTATGTGCGTGATAAGTGTGTATTCTGGACCGTGTTAAGATGTTGTAAAGTGTGAAGTGGACTTTGTAATTCATTTTTTGGCCTTGATTTTAGTAGGGAACCAAAGGGACAAGACGGGCACATGAGCATCTGGTTTCGATGGAGTGGCATAGAAAGTTAATTTGGAACAAATTAGCGAAGAGTCATATTTACACCTAGAATTCAGAATTCTGTACTTGGGCTTGTGTTTGCTGTATTGTTCTACTAAATAACGTTGTCTAAGAACTTAAGTAAAGTCTGATTATTGATTATTGTCATAGATAACCGTGAAAATTTATTTATTTGGCATAGACCTCAGTTGTTGCGTAATGTTGCGTAACGCCGCGGGCGAAACAAAGACAAATTGTATCAAGGCCTGTTTTCAGGCATCGTTGGTAAAATTGTTAAACCTAGGTGATTGCAACAAAATTTAAAGCATCACAAGTCATATTTTTATGAGTAGAGTAATGCGTACGCTTTTCTTGCAAAGTCTTGTGCGATGATCTAACATGGAGACTGTAACGTCATTGTTTGAAGTCAGAACCAGGTAGCAAAAACGGAACGGGTGTTAGGGGAAGCGGCCTGCCTCGTGCCCACGACACACCACTCTCCAGTAAAACATCATTGTGTGTGGACGTTGCAGGTAAAGTTCCGAGAATTCACGGTATTTCTCCCTTATACATCATCATAATTAGTTGTCGTTCTAACTATATTTCAAGTAAGATATCTGATCATATTGTCAAAGCTTTACGAGACTCTCCAGTAAAACATCATTGTGTGTGGACGTTGCAGATAGTTGTGTCGTCAAGCGACGCGGGGTCATGGAGTCAGTGCCGGCTACTGTATCGAGAGTCACCACAACCAGTGCCCGAAAGCCCTTTACACTGTTTTCAACTTAGTTTTTTTGTCAATTCACAATACCGTCAAAGTCGATTCGTCCACTTATGTAAGCTAATATTTAGGTAGAGTAAAATATTGAGTTATAAGAGTGTGAGAAGCGGAGTGGTGTAATGCCTCGCCATGTGGTGACCTGTGTGCACTGAGGTTGCAATCTGTATTAATCTTGGTTTATGATTATTTTCCTAGATATGTAGTGTGGTGTAACACAGGAAAAATAGAGATGTTTTCTTTTGAATTGGAGTAAACAGTGTAACACATTGTAGCTGGGTATCATTACAAGTCCTTATGAGACCGTGGTTTATGGGAGTTCCCACTGTTCATGAAGTTTTCTATGATGCAGTCGGGTTGAGCGAATTTTCGTGTGTTGCGTTAGGCGGGTCAGGTGTTTTATAAACTGAGTGTAATAGAGCTTCCATTCTCTCAAAAATTATGGTGTATCGGAGACAATTGATCTATTAAGGTCCAGAAATTAAATCTTGCTTGTTACTTATTCATTCTGTGTAATTTAAGGTTAACAATATAGATAAGTAAATTTTAATAGAACGTGTTTGGAATAAATCCTCTGGGGAGTATACGTAAGACTGAGTGGCCCGCAAGGCATGTTTCATCTATAAGATCCACGCTCTCATATATTATTCACACACTACCCTGTTATTGCCATAGGCCTTTTGTCCCTCTTCCATCGTACGGGACTAATATCATAAATACTTTTTTTTTCCCGGCAACTCCTGGGTGGTGGCAGCGATACCAAATTATTTTCATTATTCAACGAGCCCTTCTTAATGTTCTGGCAGTAACAGAAAACACTGGAATAATACTTTAATCTGGTATCTGTAAAATTTCCCTATAATCTCAGTAGTATCAAAAACCTGATCATTAGACTCCTTCATGTAAGCTTTGTGCAGCTGCAACACTCAAGTCTCTCAAGGCCTTCACTGCATCAACTACTTTCCTTCCTAGTATCATACTTCTTCCCACTTCTTTTCCACATTTTCCTCTCTTTTCTATCACTGTCCCAGGTATTTGAACTCTCTCACCAATTCCCTTCTCTCTCCAATCACTACAGTATCACAGTGGGAGTCACCTTCTCTCTCGATTACCATCAATTTACTCGTTTCTACATTTACTCTCAAGGCATGGCACTCACAGACATCAGCAAAACTCTGCACTAGTCTACCAAGTTCTTGTCCACTATTTGCAAGTAGCACAGCATCATCAGCATACAACAATTTTTAGATATTCCATCCACAGGTAGGATTGGATGACGCAGAGAAGGATAGGTTTTGGGATGATTTAATACGTGTAATGAGTGGTATGGGTGATGATGAGGTAGTGGTTCTGGGAGGGGATTTAAATGGTCATGTGGGTGAAGCAGCTCAAGGTTATGAAGGAGTCCATGGAGGATGTGCATATGGTGTGAGGAATGCAGAAGGGGAAAGAATACTCAAGCTTGGGGAGGAAAAGAATCAGCCGGTTGATTACGTACGAGCCCGGGGGAAATAGTAGTCAGATAGATTATTTTCTGGTCAGGAGGGTTGATAGGAGATTAGTGAGGGATGTTAAAGTTAGAGGAAGCGAGGAGTGTGTGCAGCAGCACAAACTGTTGATTTGTGACATGGTGCTTAAGGAACGAGTGATGAGAAGGAGGACATATGTACTATGGGCCAAAGAAGTTCCGTTCCTCTCATGGTCGCCGATTTGATGAATGTGGCATTCTCCCCCTCTACACCCTCTCCCTCCTTCCCCCTCCCCAAATACCTTCTGAGGTTTATGAAGCGTGTTGTGAAGCATCTGAACGTCTGCATGTTACTCGATATGATGTGCACAGTATATTATGGCTTTTCCTAATGAAAGTTTTACAGTTTAATGACAGTATTCATTTTTGCATGAGTTATTATAATTTATAAATGTGTCATGCTATTATCACAAAGCCAGAGAGAGCTAATTTATATATTCTGGCATCATCCAAATACTAAAACATTTGGTGTCACTGTTCCAACATTCTTCAATGTTATCAATGGCTACACTCTTACAATCTGCTTAGCCCGACCAGTGCTATGAAGAAGTTTATGAAATGTTCTTTTTTCCCATCCATTCATTCATCTATGGAATCATCCGTGTCGAAAGAGTAAGAGCAAGAGGTTTAAAATAGGAAATATACAATTCACTAAAGTTTATGAAAGTGATATCCACATTACGAACAATGACTGGCAGCCTCCAAGGGTAAACATACAATATGAAGTAATATTTTAATGACAAAAATGACAGAACAGTTACAAGATAATGAGTTTGTGTCGATAATATCGGTGATATGGCAGTCCTGTCACAACCTAGGGCTCAGCCATAAAATCCCTCATTACAGCAGTAAAATCTGTGATTTCTTTTACCTTTCTTCCTTTCTACGTTTCTCTGTAATACCAGTTTCCACTAGATTAGGACCACTGATGAGGAGGGATCCAGTAATGGAGATATTATGTGAACGGATGTGTCAGTCAGAACCCATGTATGAAAAGGAAAGAAATGGCATCAGAGGTGTGACTGGAAAGAAGCATAATACAGCTTCATCTAACAGGGATGAAGGATGAGAAGGGTCACTTAGGTAATGATGAATGGCAAATAAAGATTGAACACTGATGAGTATGAAATACTCTACAGACGAAAGGAGACACAGAGCCACGATCATAACATGTCAAAAGACAAGGATAAACGAGGAAAGGCAAAGTGAGAATGCGAAGGATAGGGAGACGGAAACCAGGTAAATCATATATAGGGAAGTATCATCAAATCAGTATACAATTTACTCTGCATTATTTCATCATATCTATATTTTTGGCCGTAGTAGCAGTCATTATATCTTTAATATATTACTGTATACGCTATTATAAGAATAATACAACTATTATGCTTTATATGAGTACAGAGAGACAGAGAGAGAGTGAAGGAGTGCGCAATTTGTAAGGTGGAAACTGGCCAAACAATCTATAACGAAGGTGTTTATCCACCCTCTCCCAACCCCCGATCCTTCCAGGATTCACTTCTCAGAATCCGAGGTGTTCTGATATATTGTGGCTTTCTTTTCTCATAACCTTTTCCACCACCACCAGGATAGGACACCGTTAGACAATGAATGCAGCTCAAGACAAATTAGCACAGCGAGGCCACATTTGGTATGAAGGAAGCAGGCCACTCTGTAGCAGACATAGCGGCACACCTCGGTTTATCTAAGCCAACTGTGCGACGGTGGATTTGAAGATGGGAGGAAGCTGCCTGTCTACTAGATCGCCCTAGGTGTGGAGCACCGAGAAAAACCACCCCTCAAGAGGACAGACAAATTATTAGCAAAGTTCTCAACGATCCTTTCACCAATGCAGCTGCTATCCAGGAAAGGCTGCACATGAATGTGTCTGTTGAAACTGTTAGGAGACGACTGCACGAAACAGGACATCATCACCGAACTCCTGCACTGAAAGGAATACTCAATGATAGACATCGTGAGGCCAGGCTTCGCTTTGCTCAGCGGCATGTCGATAAAGATATATCATTCTGGGGCCTAGTCATCTTCTCAGATGAGAAGACATTTTCATCATCAACCCATGGCCGACTTCACTGTTGGAGGGTAAATGGCACTAGGTATAATAGGTCCAACATCTACGAGGTGGGTAGGAGTGGTCATGTGACGGCCAACGTGTGGGCCTGGATACACCTCCATGGAGAAATGGCAGAGATAGAAGGGAGGTTCAATTCTGAAAAATATATAAAGATCCTTGAAGAGGTAATGCTGCCTAGTGTACGAAGTTTTGCCTTGCCCTATCCTGAACAGATCATCTTTATGCAGGTTTGTGTGTGTGTGTGTGTGTGTTGAAGGTTCTTTGTAAATATATATGCCATATACTATTAGTCACCTTTATTATTAAACACTGTTTCATGACTTGTAAGTGCATCAGGGCCCTATTCATATTTCTTTTTTCTTTTTTACGTCTCCGACTCTGGCCAAAGGTTTCAGGGCCTATTTCTTGGGGGCATATGAACTGACTCATTGTAATACAAGACCAGTTTGACAAACATTTAGGTATTTACTGGCTCTTTTAATACTAAGTTCATTATGGCAAACTGTAGATAAATAATTTCTCACTAAAATGAGTCCTAAACATAACCTACAAGCAGCAGGAATGAACTTTACCGGTCACCTATGAACACTGCAAGACAATCGTTTAACCAGTCCTATTTTCTCTCCTTTCATACGATAATTCGGCCATCCACACAGCAAGAGTTCTCAGAAGCTGGTTTGAGGAACGACATCTAGAGCTTCTGGAATGGCCTAGCAGGGGATGTGACCTCAACTCAATAGAAAATGTGCGGGGAAGCATTGTAAATTCATGGTGTCTGGCCAGGAGCGAACCTCCCGCCAGATACTGGATCATAGCAGGGCTGAATGGGAGACATTCAGACGCAATGCACACATCATAAATAATAATGTAGCATCTATGCCACAGCGATTACGAGAGGTAATTAAATGCGATGGAGGGTGGACTAAATATTAGATATAAGTTTGAACAGGATGAAGTTTATATAGTAAGCATGTTTGTCTACCTGACTATCAATATTATTTGTTTATTTACCTATTGGATGGCAGAACTTGAGGATTGTCCAATGAATAAATGAAATGAAATTCATGACCTTCTACGAGTGTATGAACGTGCATAAATAACCAAAGATGACTGCTCTACATAGGAAACTTTTTTTTTTTCCATACTTCAAGGTTTCCTTTAATGGGAAATGACACTTCGTGTCATGTTATGATATAATAAGCATTATGTAACACATTTCCTTATCACATTAACATCTAGCCTACACAATGACTATGAATCATTGCTTTTCATGCATGGTGAGAGCCATCTTATAAATGTTATACAAAACTGAATTATCTTCCATAATGCAGTATATTTGGAATAATAAAATATGTTTATCAACATTTGTTTCATAAACATATTGTCATTTGTCATGAACTGCCTGTGACGTGGTTGCTGGAAAATGTTTTAGTTTTGCCCTATCAATCTTTCTCGGTACTCGGATTCCTCCCTCTCTCTCTCTCTCTCTAATATACTCGTATATGCATAATGGTGTGTATTATTTTTATAATACCATATACAGTAATATGTTATGAATATAATGACTACTACTACATACAAAAATATTGGTATGATGAAATAACGTACAGCAAATTCTTTACTGATTTGATGATACTGCCCTATATATCATTTACCTGGTTTCTGTCTCCCTATCCTTCGCATTCTCATTTTGCCTTTCCTTCTTTATCCTTGTCCTTTGACATGTTATTATCGTGACTCTGTCTCCCCTTTCGTCTGTACAGTATTTTATACTCATCAGTGTTCAATCTTTATTTGCCATTCATAATTACCTAAGTGACCCTTCTCATCCTCCATTCCTGTTAGATGAAGCTGTATTATGCTTCTTTCCAGCCACACCTCTGATGCCGTTTCTTTCCTTTTCATACATGGGTTCTGACTGACACATCCGTTCACATAATATCTCCATTACTCGATCCTTCCTCATCAGTGGTCCTAATCTAGTGGATACTGGTATTACAGAGAAACGTAGAAAGGAAGAAAGGTAAAAGATTACACAGATTTTACTGCTGTAATGAGGGATTTTATGGCTGAGCCCTAGGTTGCGACAGGACTGCCATATCACCGATATTATCGACACAAACTCATTATCTTGTAACTGTTCTGTCATATTCTTGTCATTAAAATATTACTTCATATTGTATGTTTACCCTTGGATGCTGCCAGTCATTGTTCGTAATGTGGCTATCACTTTCATAAACTTTTGTGAATGCTATATTTCCTATTTTAAACCTCTTGCTCTTACTCTTTTGACATAGATGATTGCATAGGTGAATGAATGGATGGGAAAAAAGAACATTTCATAAACTTCTTCATAGCACTGGTCGGGCTAAGCAGATTGTAAGAATGTAGCCATTAATAACACTGAAGAATGTCGGAACACTGACACCAAACGTTTCTGTATATGGATGATGCCACAATAAATAAATTAGCTCTCTCTGCCTTCGTGACAATAGCATGACACATTTATAAATTATAATAACTCATGCAAAAATGAATACAGTCATTAAACTGGAAAACTTTCATTAGCAACAGGCATAATATACTGTGCACATCACATCGAGTAACATGAAGACGTTCAGATGCTTCACAACACGCTTCATAAACCTCAGAAGCTATCTGGGGAGGAGGAAGGAGGGAGAGGGTGTAGAGGGGGTGAATGCCACGTTGCCACATTCATCAAATCACCCACCATGAAAGGAACGGAACTTCTGTGGCCAATAGTACCTAGGAGGAAAATATGGAAGCTGGGAAACCAATCAGTAAGGGATGCCTTTTATAGTGAGATGAGGAGAGTGGTGGCTGAACAGGAAGCCGTAGATAGAGGTGTTAATGAACAGTATAGAGCCCTTAAGAACAATCTCTTGAGAGTTACCAATGCAATATGCGGTTGGACAAGAGGCCCACAAGACATAAAGTAACTTGGTGGTGGGATGAGAGTGTAGAAGCTGCAGTTAAGGAGAAAAGAAGGCTTTTCCGGGAATGGAAGAATGGGGGTAACAGGGAGGAGTACTTGGCTGCCAAGTGCAGGGCTACGAGAGAGGTATACAGGGCAAAGTCTGAGTCACAGAGACTTTTACTTGATAATCTAAATCATGGAGAAAGGAAAAATATGATTTTTAGGGTGGCAAATCAGGTGAAGAGGGATAATCATGATATTGTAGGTGAGCAGTGTGTGAAGAATGATGATGGAAGGGTAGTGGTGAACAGTGAGGATATTAAAGATGCATGGAGGGAGCATTATACCCGATTATTGAATGAGGAGTTTGATGGGGATAGAGAAGGTTTGGAGCCAGCTGATCCAGTGTTTGGCCCTT
The DNA here is from genome assembly GCA_018397915.1 of Birgus latro. Lineage (NCBI taxonomy): Eukaryota > Metazoa > Arthropoda > Malacostraca > Decapoda > Coenobitidae > Birgus > Birgus latro. The sequence continues at coordinate 4,441 of JAGKTI010015108.1, read as the reverse complement.
GGCCTTTGATTGACGCTGCTACTGTGAGTGAGGCAATAGGCAGGATGCGGGTGG
>JAGKTI010015107.1:0-20879 GCA_018397915.1 Birgus latro | reverse complement strand
CATTCCAAGATACGAAGGACTAAAGGATGAGAAGCAGAAGGTGACTGAAGAAGGGATAGCGCACTATATGAATCAGAGAATATTACAAATGAGGGAGAGGAGGCACGACAAATATACCGCAACGCAAACCAGAGGGCATATAACTCTGCTGTTAGAACACTTGCATAGGTAGGAAGACTAAAATGATAAAAGGTGTCAGGAAAGAGGATCGCGAAGCCAACACCCTCCGGGGTTTTTGAACCATCAGTGTATATAGGAACTGCAGAGGAATGGCGGGAAAGATGGTCAGAAAACCGAGCACGGAGAATGAATGAAGAAGAATTGGACTTGGAATAGGGGAAAATGGAAGAACAAATGTGAGGTCGCAGAAGTAGCCAGGAGGGAAAAAGACATGTGCGGTAAGAAAAAACATTACTAATAGCAAGAGAAGAATGCGAGAGGAGAGTACGAGCTCGAATTGCAAAAGGTGGCCTGGTTCTAGGAGTGGAAAACATGTCTATGTCAGGAGTGGGAGGAAGCAGAGGAGGAGGAGGAGGAAAAGAGTGCAACTTAGCATAAGTACGTAGAGAAAGTAGAGCACGACGGCGGAAAAGTGATGGAACTCCTGATTCAGCATACAGACTCTCAACTGGGGAGGATTTAAAAGCGCCAAGTGCCAGACGGAGACCATGATGATGCACAGAATCAAGTTGTTGGAGGACGGTGTCTGAAGCGGAGGAATAAACTTGGCAAGCATAATCAAGTTTGGAGAGAACGAGAACAATATGGAGCTGAAGGAGAGTAGCCCGATCAGCACCCCACGACACATGAGACAAAGTTTGTAAGAGACGGAGGCGTTGCAAGGCTGAGATTTTCAAGGAGGAAATATGATCCTTCCAAGTAAGACGGGAGTCGAAAAGAAGGCCAAGAAAGGAAGCAGAGGTTTTGTATAGGAGAGGAGAGCCATAGAGAAAAAGAGGTGGTTGGGAAATAAGATGAGAGCGAGTAAAAGTAATAGCATGAGACTTAAGAGGAGAGAACCGAAAGCCATGAGAAGTAGCCCATTCTGAGGCAGCAGAAACCGCACGTTGAATAAGAGCACCAAGGGCAGAGATGTCAGAATTTGAGGCATATATTGCAAAATCATCTACATATAAAGAAGAGTGGACACCAACTGGGAGGCAGGATATAATCCCATTAATTACCAATAAAAAGAGAGTAATGCTAAGAACACTGCCTTGGGGGACACCTTCATACTGTGGGAAGGGATCTGAATAAGTATGCTGAACACAGACTCTAAAGAAATGGGATGATAAAAAATTCTTTAAGAAAACCCCAAGGTTACCATGAATCCTACAAGAACGAACTGTGCGTAAAATATGATAGCGCCAAGCTGTGTCATAAGCCTTCTCAAGGTCAAAGAACACTGCGACCACAGATTGCCGAGTGACAAAAGGCTGAGCGGATATATGTCTCCAGATTTAGGAGGGGAGTTAAGGTGCCGCGAGCTTTACGAAAGCCAAACTGTGAAGGGGACAAAAGGTGTTTGGATTCTAAGAGCCACATAAGATGATTTATCATACGCTCGAACAATCTGCAAAGACGACTAGTAAGAGCAATGGGGCGATAATCTTGAGGGGCATGGCCTTGCTTTCCTGGCTTAAGAAATGGGAGAATGACTATCTATCTATCTATATACCTAGGCTGCTTCCCCCAAGAAAAGGGAGGTAGCCGAGACAGGTCAACACACTACCAATTTACTCATCCACTCATACACATTCATTCGAATCTTAGCCCCAAAGGGGAGAAGGGACAGATCCTCACCGCACGAGGGTCAACCACGCAGTGCAGTCAGTGACATCCGCAGCAGGGCCCGACAGCAAAGCTGGTTTACCCCTGCCACATCATAATGGATCCAGCCCCTTACCTGCACCTGACCTGATCAGCTGATCAGACAAAATGCAGGAGAATATCCTCTCAGGGCTGCGTCATCATTTATTCATTCACAATTTCTCTCCATTCATTTCTATCACGCACAGCCACTCTTCCTTGCTCAACAGACAACCCTCTCGCATCCAACGCTCTCTTCACACTGTCCATCCATCCTATTCGTGGTCTTCCTCTCAGCCTTACACCTCTCACATCAGATCTAGTTATCTTTTTCACCAATCGCTCATCATCCATTCTCTCCATATGCCCAAACCATCGCAACACCCTCTGTTCAACTCGATCAGCCATCTCCCGAACAATTCCAGTTCTCCTTCGCACTTCATCATTTCTCACTCGATCCATACGCGTCACTCCACACATACTCCTCAGACACCTCATCTCCATTACATTCAAACTTTTCCTCTCTGCTACACCCATATTCCATGTTTCAGCCACATATAATGCAGTCGGTGCCACAACACCCTCATACAGCCTTCTCTTTGCATCCATTCTGAGTGAACGACATCCAAACACTTTTTTCATTCCTCCTAGCACCTTTCCAACTTCATTCATTCTAAACTTCACTTCTGCATCTATTCTTCCATCCGCAGCAACATGTGACCCTAAGTACTTAAAACACTCAACCTCCTCAAGCAACTCACCATTCAAAACTATAATCATCCTCCTACCATCTATCAACCTCGTACACTTCATCACTTTACTCTTATTCTCATTTATTTTCAGTTTCCTCCTTTCACACGCCCTTCCAAACTCCTCTACCAACTGTCTCAATCTCTCCTCTGAATCAGCCACCAGTGCAGGAGAATGACAGCATTACGAAAAGAGGGAGGAAAGACACCCTCTGTCCAGATACGATTATATATAATTAAATAGGGCCAGGGCCTGGGGGGAAAGATGACGGAGCATATTATAGTGTATGCCATCAGGACCCTCGCAAGTGTTCTTACAAAGACGAAGGGCTGAGGACAATTCATGGAGAGTAAAAGGCGCATTATACGATTGACTAGACGACAGCTGGAAGACAACTGGCGTACATTCAGTAGCAGTTTTAAGGGCATGGAATTCAGGTGAGAGATGAGAACCGTTACTAACATTACTAAAATGAAGACCTAAGCCATTAGCAGCTAAACGAGCATCTGCGACTGATTCCCCATCCAAATGGAGGACAAGGGAAGGCATGGGAAGATGTTTACCAGCTATTTTGCATATACGTTTCCAAACGGAAGCAATGGGTGTATTGGTTGTAATGGTGGAAACGTATAATCTCCAGCTATGGCGTTTAGCCTGTTTAACAGTCCTACGAAGAGAAGCGCGGGCCTTTTTAAACATTAGAAATGCACTCTCTTCATACTGGGTGTTGCATTTATGTAGGTAACTCTTCCAACGTGCACGTTTAACAGGGAGAGCCACAGTACAATCTGAATTCCACCAAGGTACACATTTAGAAGCAAAAGGACGGGACGACCTAGGAATCGCAAAGCTGCACTTAGAACTAACATATTAAAATAGGTGAGCATGTCTAAAACAGTAAAGAAGGAAGAAGGAGGTACAGAACGAATAATTAGAGAAGTAAATGACGGCCAGTCAGCTTTCAGAAAACACCATCGAGGGGGTCTGAGTACGGCACAATATGTAGTTAGAGTAAGTTTGATAGGAAAGTGATCACTATATACAACATCAGAAAGAACAGCCCAGTGGAAATCTAAAGAAAGGGAAGGGGAGCACAAGGAGAGATCTCGACAGGAGAAAGTATGAGTTGTGGCGTCAAAATGTGCTGAAGCTCCCGTATTCAATAAGGATAAATCTGCAGTTAAAATAAAAGACTCAAGGCGACGGCCACGCGAATTAGTAACGTCATCGCCCCATAAAACATGGCGACGGTTAAAATCCCCCAGCAATAAAACTGGGGTGGGTAGCTGGGGTAATAAAAGAGATAAGGCAGAAAGGTCAATAGGCTGGGAGGGAGAGAAATAAACCGAAACCACCGTAATCCAACGTCCAAGAAACACACGAATAAAATGACATGGAACGGTGGTGTTAATGGACAGACGTTCAAGAGGAACTGTATGGTGGACTACGACAGCTGTAACAGAAAGAGAAGCAGGAGGTAGCTCGATCGGTAGAGAGTTGGCTTGCAGTCCCGAGGGACCCAGGTTCGAATCCTCGCTGGGGCAGGGAACAGTTTAAGGATTTGAATTTCATTAAATCAGGCTTTACTGATTTACCAGAAGACCCGCCGACATGTCGTAAAATAACCCCGCTAATACCAATACACCAGTCCTGAATGAAACAGCCCTAGCATGTATTCAATATGGACGGTGGGTGTTAGCGCCGAAGTGGTGACATGTAGAAGTGTATGGTATGTAGGAGGACGGCTGGGCCTTGATAGCAGGCTGTAAAGCCTATGCCCAGAGTCGGACACATAAAAAAAAAAAACAATACTCAGGTATAGGTACCGGTCCGGAGGGGAAGACAGACGGGGTTCTGGTAAGCAAACTAAAGAAGGACAGTGAACTGAAAGAAGATAGCGAAGGTCATTGCGATGGGCTGTAAAACTTCGTATGTTCCACTGTAAAATAGGCGTTAAAAAACCAAAGAAAGTAAAACCCAACAGAAAAGCAGAGTTTAGGTAAAAGGAAATTAATACTAAAGATAAAATATAGTACACAGGAAGTAAAATATAGTACACAGGAAGTAAAATATAGTACACAGGAAGTAAAATATAATATACAGGATGTAAAATATAATATACAGGAAGTAAAATATAACCCATAGGAAGTAAAATATATGACATAGGAAGTTATAACACAGAATAGTAACATATATTGCCGAGTCGTTACGACAGTAGGGATAAGGGTAGAAGGTGAAATTGGTGGATGAGCGGAATGGTCTCTATAGCCTGGAGGCATGGGGAGAGACAAAGGGGAAGGAGTACTGTGGGGAGTGGAAGAGGAGGAGGGAGGCAAAGAGGAGGAGGGGATAGAAGAAGAAGGAGAGGGAGATGAAGGAGGGAGAGGAGTGGGAGGGAGATCAGGAGGTACAGGATGAACTTCAACAGAGAGAATGGAAGGAGAGGATACAGCACTGGCTACTGAACTTGGCGTGGAAGTTAAAATGTTATCCATAATCTTGGGAATAGTTTCACTGTCGTCATCGCCTGAGGGTTTTGTGTGGGCGGTCCGGGGATGTGACTGAAGAGATTGCTGAGAAACAGGTTTTGACGAGGCAGTGTGTGTCGATCGGGAGGGGCGGGAATTTGTTGCACGGACTTTACGAGCTGGAGAAGTAGGAGGATGGGCAGGAGAGGCCTTAGAGTCTGATGCGATGGACAAATTGCGTTTACTATTAGAGGACGGTAGGGGTCGGGTGTTGCGTTGGGCCAGGGGCGCCAAACGGCGGGTTTGAGTAACAGAAGTGGAGAAGTGAGAGGAGGGACGTAGTTGTGAACAGGGGGAAGGACAAGGAGAAGGAACAGGTAAAGAAGGAGATGGAGAGGAGGTAGGGGTAGAGGAATCTAAAACAGAGAAAGAATTAGAGACAGGAACAAGAGGGGTCTGTAAGGGAAGGTCTGAGGTAAAGGGGAGGTGCAGCTGAGAGGAGGGAGAGGTAGAAACAAGAGTACTGGTAGGAAGAGAAGGGGAGACTCTAGTCACAGGTGTAGGGACAGAGTGAGAGGTGGGAAGACGAGAGGAGGGAGGAGACGAAGAGGGGGCAGTAGATACAGAAACAGGTGCAGAAGGGGAAGAAGTAGTAGTACTGGGACTAGAAGTTACTATGGCAGAAGGACGGGCTACACGTGCGTAGGTAACGTTAGGATGGTGACCGAGGTTGCGAACTCTGCGACGAGCCTCACTAAGGGAAAGGCCAGTTTTCCAACGGATAGTGGATACTTCTGATTCAAAAAGGTAGACAGGACATTGTCGGTGGGTGGCAGAATGGCTACCATGACAGTTAGGGCAGCACCGGATGTTGGTAACACACTCTGAAGGGGCACGGCTGACCAGCGCACAGTTGCCACAGACTGCAGATGAGCGGCAGTATTTGGCGGGGTGGCCAAAGTGCCAACAAGATGTGCACTGGCGAGGAGGCGGAATATATTGGCGTACTTGGAGGACAGTGCCCCCAATAATAACTGTGGAGGGTAGGTCACGGGAGGCAAAGACTATTTTAACAATATTGGCTGGTTCTTGTCGGCGTCCGCGAGGAGGAATTGTGTAACAATGTACTGAGCGGACTGGGTGATGCTGTTCTGAGAGGATTAGTTCTATGTCAGTGGAGCATTCTGCGAAAGGCCTCTGGCCGAAGGACATTGATGATGGTAAACGGACAGTGCCAGTGGATGAATTAAGCTGAATATCTGGGGACGCTGAGATGGGTTGACCCGAGTTGTTGACTAGGGATGCCACCTTCTCGGCTTGGGCGGCATTGTGAACAACAAGGAGGCGGGAACCATTCGGACGAGCCGAGAAGGTTACATCCCTGCCTACCTGTCAAAGTAGAGAAAGGTGGAGCGAGAGGTCGTCAGATGCATTGAGGATATTAAAAAATTTAGACCATGTCTGTGTATCGAACAGAGGAAGTGAGGGAAGGGACAGGCACATAGGAAGAAGGACGAGTCTGGGGAGAGAGGTAGAGGACATAGAAGCAACAGAGACAGGAGGTGAGGGAGGAAGGTAAGGATGAAGTGTGATAATAGTAGAGGGGCTGATTGAGGTAGACAGAACAGAAGCTGGAGGAGTGGAAGACACAGTAGGTACGGTGAATGGGGTGCTCATTGTAACTGAACTTTTAGGAGGAGGAGAGGAAGTCGAGGCCACGGTCAAAAGCGAGTCCTGGGTCGTCACTGTAATCGAGCCAGTAGTAGTAGTAGTGTTATCCATAAAATTTAATTGGTAGATTTCACCACCCCACTCCCCACCCACCACGGAGCCCAACTAGGGGAGGCTGATGATGGGTCAAACTCACCCAACAGCCTCAGGGATAGCGGAAGAGGTATACACGGACACTGTTTGGTGTGAAGTGGCAGCCGCGGACCAATGCGGTGCCCACCAAACAGTGCCCGCTTGACCCTAGCCGAGGTTGACTGAGTCAACACAGGGCCAGCCGATTTGTCCAGCGGGGCCACACTGGATCGCCCGTCTTACCCCAAACCCCCTACCAAAGGAGCATGTTGTCCACCACAGGGAACTAAACCCTGCCCCATGGTGAACTCATCTCCCAGATAGAGGGGCGCAGAGAATACACGGGACGCCACGCACGGCAAACACGTGAGGAGGAGACAGTCTCACCCAAGATGACAAAAGGGGCGGAGACTGGAACATCACCAGTAGACCTCCACTACCTGGCGATGACAGGGGAAAAAAAAGGAAAAAAGAAGCAACAGAATAAGAAAAAGGGCCTCGCAAAATTAGTTGAGGGAGCTACAGGGACCCAAGGAGGGGGGAGAGGGCAGAGTAGAGACCCCGCCATAGGTCCCCCACTCATTAAGACCCAATCGACATCTCCGAAGCTCCCCCACGACAACAGCGAGCGAGGAAGTGGGGGGGGGGGTCTGGAGAGAGAGGTAGAGGACATAGAAGCAACAGAGACAGGAGGTGAAGGAGGAAGGTAAGGATGAAGTGTGATAATAGTAGAGGGGCTGGTTGAGGTAAACAGAACAGAAGCTGGAGAAGTGGAAGACACAGTAGGCATGGCAAATGGGGTGCTCACTGTAAATGAACATTTAGGAGGAGGGGAGGAAGTCAAGGCCACGGTCAAAAGCGAGTCCTGGGTCGTCACCGTAATCGAGCCAGTAGTAGTAGTAGTGTTATCCATAAAATTTAATTGGTAGATTTCACCACCCCACTCCCCACCCACCACGGAGCCCAACTAGGGGAGGCTGATGTTGGGTCAAACTCACCCAACAGGCTCAGGGATAGCGGAAGGGGTATACGCGGACACTGTTTGGTATGAAATGGCAGCCGCAGACCAATGCGGTGCCCACCAAACAGTGCCCGCCTGACCCTAGCTGAGGTTGACTGAGTCAACACAGGGCCAGCCGATTTGCCCAGTGGGGCCACACTGGACCGCCCGTCTTACCCCAACCCCCCTTCCAAAGAAGCGTGTTGTCCACCACAGGGAACTACACCCTGCCCCATGGTGAACTCAACTCCCAGACAGAGGGGCGCAGGGAATACATGGGACGCCACGCACGGCAAACATGTGGGGAGGAGACAGTCTCACCCAAGATGACAAAAGGGGCGGAGACTGGAACATCACCAGTACACCTCCACTACCTGGAGATGACCGGGAAAAAAAAAAAAGCAACAGAATAAGAAAAAGGGCCTCGCAAAATTAGTTGAGGCAGCGACAGGGACCCAAGCAGGGGGGGAGAGGGCAGAGTAGACCCCACCATAGGTCCCCCACTCATCAAGACCCAATCGACGTCTCCGAAGCCCCCCAACGACAACAGCGAGCGAGGAAACGGGGAGGGGGTTCTCAAGGTCAAAGAAAACTGCGATATGAGATTGGTGAGTGGCAAAGGCAGAGCAGATACGAGTTTCTAGATTAAGGAGAGGAGTCAAGGTACCACGGGCTTTTCGAAAATCAAACCGAGAGGACAACAAAAGCTGTTTAGGTTCTAAGAGCCACATAAGACGACAATTTATCATACGCTCGAAGAACTTGCAGAGACAACTGGTAAGAGCAACGGGGCGATAAACCTGAGGTGCATGCCTTAGCTTTCCTGGCTTAGGAAATGGGAGAATGATGGCATTACTAAGACAGGGAGGGAAACTACCCTCGGTCCAGACACGATTATAAATAGCTAGTAAAAAGGTCATGGCCGGGGAGTAAAGGCGTCGAAGCATATTGTAATATATGCCATCGGGACTTCAACGGAATGGATGATGGTTGCCACCAGTAGGAAAAGATCTTTTCCCCATTTCTAATGGCTCCTACATGCTTGCATGCGTCGGCCTTGTCACCTAATAGTGGCTCTCCATGCTCCTTATCCCTGAGGTCACAAACTATGACCTCGTCCTAAGTCTTAATCGGTCTGCCTCTCACAACTCCACCTCCAACATCCACACTTCTCGCTTCATGTCATCCCCTATCCTCTCCAAATGCCCACACTCTCTCAATCTACACCTCATCACAACAGCAATACACTCCAGTGATGGGTAATAGAAAACACATACACCGAGATTTTATTATTGTAGGTATTCCACCACTTTCAAGATGGAATAAAACAGAACTGACAACCACAAAATGGAACTTACAAATACAATGTAACATGTGACAAGAGATATTAAGAAACAGTTCTGTTAAAAGTTTACTGATGTTAGCATACACAATACAATGTGGTATAGCAAAAAGATTAGCCCTGGTTTAATACATGATTGATCTAGAGGGCAAATAAAAATATGTACTGTACTTTGATATCAGTAAACCCATATTAAGTCAAGGATGTGTTCCAAAATACTAGTTACTTACAACTTATACCATAAACTAAGGTACACAGGAAATCAGCTGTATATGTTTCAATGGAATTCTGACAGTCAATTTTTGTGATTTATAATTAAAGTCCTAAAGGTGATTGGAGATTTTTCTACCATGCAAAACACTAGCAGGGGCATAAGCTGGTCTCTCTCCCTTGGATGTTCTGGACTATGATAAGCATAGCCTGGGTCCCCTATGTTCCAAAGATTGGTAGTTACCATTTGTACTGTATCATTTATTGTATCGTACTGTTTATAATGGTTCCAACATGCTTGCATGTGTCAGCCTTGGTCACCTAATGGTGCTCTCCATGCTGCTTTGATATGGCAGCCTCCCTATTTAGTCCCTTATCCCTGATATCACACTCTATGGCCTTGTCCCAGGTCTTTTTCAGTCTGCCTCTTGCAACCCTACCCCCGGCATTCATACTTCTTACCTTCCATACCCAACTGTCATCCTCCATCTTAAGGTGAGATTCTTGTAGTGCACTATTTATGCACCCACCTGTAGGTATATACTGTATCTACCATTCCATGCTGAAAAGACTCCTCTAACCTAAGCAAGAATAACACACACAAGATATTCTCCATTACTGCATCATTTCCACCAACCTAATCAATTTCTTCCACTAACATTCTGGCCGTTTCATCATATTTAACCTTGTGTTACAATGTTTTTCATGCTAACTTGATCTAAAATTGCCATCCCTCCATCCTGAAATCTGAACAATAAAAACAGATTAACACTTGAATATGGTGCTAGTCACAAAAAAGTACTATGGAAAGGATGTAGATCCATAGCAATCTCTTTCTGCCACTCTTGTACATGAAGTAAGCTACAAAAGGACAAAAATCAGGGCCAAATTAGAGTAAGAATCCAGACACATCTTTATTTTATTGCACATTAGTAACTTTTATTAAGATGCCTCATACAGAAAATTGTTTTATTGAAGTGGGGGGGGGAGCACAGGGTGTATATAAATCTCACCAGTAGAGGGATAGGGTGGAAAGAGGATGAGGAGGAGGACAGGAGAATGTGGGTGTGGTGGATGGGGTGTTGTGTTATGGGTGAGGTGGGATGGTGAAAATGCATCCCAAACACTTGCTTATAATTATACCCCCAACACACTGGAGGGATAGGGTGGAAAGTGGAGGGGGAGGACAGGTGTGTATGAGGGTGTGGTGAATGGGGTGTTGATGTGACAGGTGAGGTGGGATAGGAAATTAAGAAAGGAGTGAGAGGGTAAGTTCACACATCACATAGTTGTTTATCATATTTATACATATACACATACATAGGTGAATATGCAGTACACATACACATACAACAAATACAGGTACCATTATCACTTTTATGGTAGGGAAAGCTCCATTAATCTGCTCCAATTAATGCCACATGATTATTTTCAAATGAGAGTAAACTATCAGGAGACTGTGTGTGATAATAAAATCAACATTAGCTCTCCCATGGTAGGGAGAACTCTAGTATTGTATTTCAGTCCAGAGCAAACAGTGTTATTTGGCTCCAGTGAGTCATACTAGCCTGAGTGTGATAATCCAGGTACCTTCAACCCTCGTATGGTAGGGACAGCACTAGTATTCTATCTGCCTAGCAACAAATGGTTATATATTGCTAACGAGGAGTCACATGAGCCAGTGTTAATATTAAAATGTCATATCACAGTAGTAGCTAATACTGTGATGCAGCCTAGGTGTGTTTAAACTGTTACTTTTTTTTTTTCTAATGCAAAGAATTAACCAAAGGCCAGTGACTACAAGACTGTTCCCTTCAAGAATAAATAATAAAAAAATAACAGAGCCAAATTCAAAATCTGTTCATTTATTTACCCCCCTCTTGGTTAGGTTAGCTTTACCTTTTCACTTTAACTTGTCCTAAAATTACTACCTCCATACATTTTTTCTTTCAGCTTAGGGAAATTGCACTGAATAACAAGCTCCTAGTGCCAGGTATCACGGACCATATGGCACTAATTCAAAGTACGGAGACACGATAAGAAATGGAATGAAAATAGGAAAACGAGAAATAGACAATGACACAGTAAAAACATAATAAAACAAAGACAGGACACTATGTTGATTAGCTAAGATATAGCAAAAACTAAATAAATATAAATCAACAAAAGGAGGGATGCATAAAGCTAAATGTCATGTACGAGATCAATATGAATTAAAAACATTAGATGTTCCACAGAAAAGGTCCAGCATTCACTTAAAATATCTGTTAAAAAAGGGGGATGGCTAAGGCAAAACTGAGAAGGAAAAGACTGATGACGAGCCTAATGGTACAGTTTTTGTGTTGAAATACGTTGTGGTCTATGTGCTATGAATGGAGTTGTAGAGGTTACTTGAGGTGTTCCCACAGTATATTGTAAAATGCTACATTGGGCACAGGTCTGTCTATCTCTACGTACTGCCAGATGCCTTAATCCCACGAGGGGTGGCCAATAACAAATTGCCTTCATGTCACTCTGTCCTCTGTCATTTGACTGCCTTCCCTCGAACTCACACACCCCTCCCTCATATATCTTTCCACTCTGTCCCTCTATCTTGTCTTTGGTCTTCCACTCCATCTCACTCACATGCACCCTTCTAATCAGTCTCTTATTCTCCATCCTCTCCACATGGCCAAACCATCTCAAAGTATTTCTCTTAACTGCTTCAATAACATCCACATCAACACCATCTTAAATGGATTCCTACACTTCAGTGCTAACCCGCTAACCTGTTCCCCACAAGGCATCTCTACAGAATGAAGCAGAATCCTGTGGTAGCAACAAAATCAGTCTTATTATTATGCTACATGGATTATGATATGTCTTCTATGGCGAATAAAATCACTTGGTATTACCGACAACAAAATACAGTAAGACATCATAGGGACAGAAATCTTAGTTTAAACCTATTAATACCACAGGGGGGGGACTGTGGTATATTGTTACATTTATCATACTGCATTGAACTCAATACAGTACTATTAATTCCTCTTCTATGTATGTTTGCTGTATTTCACTGTAGTTAATGCTTCATGATTTATTTGGCTGGGTTCACAATGCATATGACAAATCCTGTAGCTTTTACCAATATAAACACACAACATACCAAAGACATCAATTGAAGGGCCATGAAGCTCGATATCTGTGACTTGTTTGATTGGCTTTCAACCTTTGGCTCTTGTTAGCATAAAAACCTAACGTACCTGACCAAACCAAACCAAACCTAAGCTTAATGGATGTCACACCTTCTCATATTTTCCTGCACCCCACCATGAAGATTCCTAGTCTGACCCTGAAGTACTGTCTAACTCAAGGGATGTTGGATACCTACACAGTGTATCTACTGTACTATGCCTGCAGGATGGTCCCACAGATGCAGTTACATCCCTGCAGTCAACAGGTCTACTCAGCCAGAGAGACCAGTGTTATGCAAATACACCAACAACAAGCTATAAAACGAACCCTTAGGGTTACTGGAGCTTGAGGTTTCTCACAGTATGAATACAAGTCAGGTATTAAGCCACAATAAAATATAATAAGACATCCTTGAGCCAACTGTCATTACTACAGAACATAATACTGATACCACAGGGGGGGGGTCTGTGGTGTACAGATGCAATACAATATAATCAGCATGATTTTTACAAAGCACTTCAGATGGATGTTTATTTTATCTTTACTGCAGCTATCATATGGTGATTTTATTAAGCTTATTGTGGATTTTTAAATTATCTCCAATAACCCCTTCACAGGTGCTGGAGAGGGATGCCTTCATGTGATGGCACTGATATGACAGAGAAGTGGGGCTACCTGAATATACAAACATGCCGGAACCCACTTCCTATCATCGCTTATTGTGGAGTTACAAATTTTACCCTATAACACCGTCACTGGTGAGGGATGCGTTGATACAGTGGCACTGATGTAACTGAGAGGGGGAGTTACCTGGCAGTATAATGCAACTGCAGTCTGCAGTCCACTGGGCTAATGTCCAAATGAGCCACACTTCATTCACTCATCATTCAAGTCTCTGGATTCCCAACTCTACCTCACAAGTCAAAACAAAACATTCTGTATATACAGTAGCTTCACACTTACCTATCTAACCGAGTCAATGCAATGACAGTCAAGCTAAAAAAGGAGGTCAAACTCTGGTTATACACAACTCCACACAAAATTCTCTAATTTTGATAAACCTAGCTAAATAACTAATATTTCCAAACCCAACTCACATCAACCTAATCTAATTCACCAAATGAATATAGAGAATTTGTTTATTCTAACATGACAAAGATCCCTAACCCTGATCAGCATCGATAATGGCCAAGTGTATTCAGACTGTAAAGCATAGTAACCAAGGAGATACTTTCCATCTCAACTAGCTCACTGAGTTACACCCAACCACAGCATAATATACAGGCTACAGTACTCCCATTCAGGTGAAAACCAAGGAGACTCATTCCTACTTTATAACTAAGTCTTACTGAATTTCATGCATCTGCAACTTAATTTTCTGCAAAGCTATGAGTGACCCAGTTCTGTCTGGTGAAAATATAGTTTGTATGTGGAATGTACCACAAAGTTCCTCTACATCATCCTGTCCTCCACCATCAGGCTGCCATATCTCCAATTCATATCACCCTAAGTTATATATATACCTCTCCATCACATCCCTCCACCTCATCCTCTGTCTCCCACCCCCTGCTACCCCACATACACTCTCCAAATCAATCTATCACTCTGTTCTCTCCAATGCATTCCTCCATCTCACCTTTGGTCTCCCCCTCTACCTGACACACATATACTCTACTGGGCAATCTCTAACTCTCCATTCTTTCTACCCCATACATCGATCTCATCCTTGGTCTCCCTCACCACCTCAGTCACACACACTCTCCCAGTCAATCATTTCATTCTCCATCCTCTCCATCCCATCCTCAGTCTCCCTCCCACCCACCACTTCACTCACATACAGTCTACTTGTCAATCTCTCCCTCTCCACTCTCTTCACATGAGCATATTAAGGAACATCTTATAATGTTTTCCAACACAACAGTTGTATCAGATGTAACTCTGAGCTGAATATGATTATTTCAAATACTATAGTACAGCACTTTTAAGAGGGACAATATTTTTGTACTTTTACAGCTTACTTCATGAAGATTAATGGCAGACTAAGACAATACTGTGGCTCTACATCCTTCCCGCAGTACTTTTTGTGGCTAGCATCATATTTCAGTGTTAATTTATTGCAACAACTCAGCATTGAAGGTATGGAGATGGCAATTTTATACCAAATTTGAGTGAAAAGGGTATAGCTATCCTGACTGAGAGAGGGGTACTGGTGACAAAATTGTCTCAGGCGGCAGTACAGTATTACCTAAGGCTGGGATTTGGCACCTCAATATTATCTCAGGCTCCTATGACTCACTCTTAGAAATATATAGTACATCCATTTGTAGCTACCTAGATAGACTACTAATACTGTCCCTACCATACGAGGATTAAAGGTGCCTGGATTACCATTCTCAGGCTCGTATGACTCAATCATTGCTAAATAACAGTTTGCTCTGGGCTGAAATACAATACAAGAGTTCTCCCTACCATGAGAGAGCTAATGGTGACTATATTAACACTCAGACTCCTATTTGTATTCTCTCACTTGAAAATAATCACATGGCATTAACTGGAACAGAATACTAGAGCTGTCCCTAGCATAAAACAGTTAATAGTACCTGTATGTTATGTGTTTATATGTACACCCGAGGAAAGTTCCACATTATACACATGCTCACCACTTAGAAACAGTAAATGTGAGACAAGTGGCAGCGAAACAGTAGATGACATTCATCTATCTGGTAACTGTGTGAGAGGGACGGGGATGGAAGAGGGAGGGGTAGGAATTATTAGCTCCCCCAGCCTTCCTCCTTCCTTAACCTCTCCCCTCCCACACAGTGGTACCAGACATTTGAGTGTCTGGCTACTGCTTCACCAGTGGTTGCCTCATGCATAAAGGTTCAAACTGGCAGACAGGTGTATAAGGGAAAACTTTCCTTGGGTATACATTCAAGTATGTAAGTGTATTTATGTATATATATGTAAAGCAACTAAGTGATGTGTGAGCCCCCCTCCTCCCCTTCCTTAATTCCCCCATCTCACCTCACCTATAACATCAACACCCCATCCACTACACCCACAAATACACCCGTCCTCCCCCTCCATTTTCCACCCTATCCCTTCCACAGTATTGGGGGTGTTTAAGTAGGTGTTTTATATGAAATTCCTCTATCCTGCCTCACCTACCACATCAACATCCCATCCATTACACCCACATATACATCTACCCACCTCCATCTACTACTTAATTTTTCCACTGTCTTTGAAGTATTTATGGAAGTGTTCGGAGTGTACGTGTTATACTGTTTTTACTCTAACTGGTCCAGATTTTTTTTTTTTTTTTAGCTAATTTCACATGTTTCACTGGAAGAAAATGACACTGCTACAGCTCTACATCCTTTACATAGCACTTGTTTGTGACTTGTATCATATTTTAAACTTCATCTATTGTTACACGACCTTGGCACTGAAGATGGATCATATTTTAGTGTTGATCAATTGCTAAACCTCAGCATTCAGGATTGAGAGATGGCAATTTCTGGGCCAGGTTAGCATAGAAGGAGTACAGTAACCTGACAAAACTCAGTAAAGCAAAACATCATTACTCAGTAAAGACAATGTCTTTTTACCAGCTAATGACAAGGTGAGGTGCCATAAGACATGAATAACAGATTGGATACAATATTAGAGCTGTAAGAGAGACAAAGACTTGAAATGGCTGCAATGGGAAATCATCATCATCATCACCCAACCTCCTTTCCCCAGCTATGGATGGGGTGAGGTACCATAAGACAGAACATAAATACAGAATGGTAAGAATTGGAAAATCATCAAATAACACAAGAATATACTGTACCTATGTAAGTCAATAACTTTTTACATGAGAACAGAGCCAGCTTTATAAATGGTGAGGCTATTTATGGGAAGTCGTAAGGCCCTATTTGGGAATCATTTACATAGAACAATGCTGTGTAACAAATGAACGTTATAGGAATGCCACTATGATGCATAGCAGATCTGTGCAAAGTGGATTAATTAGCATAAATCATTACTTAAATATAAATTATAATAAAATTTGACAAAAAAAAGAGGCCTCTTCATGCTGTGAGGTCCTAAGCCACAGCTTGTTTAGCTTATACCTAAATCCAGCCCTGTATGAGAATCACATACATCATCACCATCACCACCATAACCACCATTCTGACTATGAACAGGTTTAAATTTAGGCTATATAAGAATCACATCATAAATATAGTATATCATCATCATCATCATCTACCTAAACTCCTTTTTTCCCAAGTAAGGACAAAGCCCATCCACAAAATCAGTGGGCACTGTGGTGTTAGTACAGCAACAAAAAATGCATGGTAAATAACTATGTATTTGGGCCTGCAGAAGGGATGGAGGATGGCAAATGGGTGTGGAGAGGGGGAGATGTGAATGCAGAAGGTAGGGGTGCATGAGACAAACAAAAAAAAATTTGGGATGTGGTTATGCAGTGTCATCTGAGGGATAATAGACTGGATAAGGAGGCTGCAGAGATCAAGCAGTGTGAAGAGCTGCCATTATGTGATGAAGGCCAACATATGCAAGAATATTGGAGCCTTTATAAATGAAGGCATGAACAAAAAATGTGATGAACTAAAGCACAATCCATGCTTTTGATTCTCTGCTTATAGCATGCTTCATTACCAAGCTTCAAAACTGATGACAGTATTCTTGGACATAACAGGTGCCCCATGACAGTGTGCATAGGTCTTAATACAAAGAAAATTATTCAATGGACACAAATAGTTGGTCTGTTTTCACTGACAAAGCTCTGCAACCTCTTTCTGCTACACCAGTGGGTGAAAAATACTTTATTTGCCTTATAAGTAAAGAGTACACAGCAACAAATTAATCACCTGTCCGAGGATACTTTTGGTCACAATAAACAACAGAAGACCAAAATTTGCATATTATTCCACTGCATCTACATCACATTTAGGGCATGTCCATCACTTTCCTCACTGATGCATCAAACCAATCAATCATTTATGGCCAGAGAAGATAGAAAAGTGTTCTCCCTTTGGAATATTAGCCAAAAGAAGAAGTGACAGGTACAAGAAGTGACAGGTACAAGAAGTGAGGTACGGGCAGACCCCGAGATACGACACCCCTAGATGCGATACCTGCGTAGCAATGGGTGTAGTAGAAATACCACCCTACACCGCAAAATGATGACCAAACCCCAGTTTAACCCCCCTAACCGCGGGTCGTCACTCTCGTGACGGTCAGGCGCAATGGATCAAACCGTGGGTCGTCACTCTCGTGACGGTCAGGCGCAATGGATCAAACCGCGGGGCGTCACATTGGTGATTCTGTGTTGTTTTGAATTCGCCCGGGCTTTCAAGTGGTGATTCATCTGTCAGTACTGGCAATGTCCAGCAATAGTCAGAGCTGCTAATGTCATCAGTACTCCCATCCATTGTTGACAATTTAGCCATTTTCCCCCATTCTAGACTCCCCTCCCTACCTCCCCTCCATTGCCCTCTCGTGTCGTCTGCTCAGCTGATCTGTGCTACGCAAATCTTCCCCGGATTTTTCCACTGATTTCATCCATTGAAATGAGCCCTATGCCCTTTTCTTATACAAAATAATATATATATAAAAAAATAAGGTAACTGATTGTGCCATACACCTGGAATTGGCTAATTATCACTTGGCAACATCCAACCTGCACTCGTTCACTTATTTCCCGCTTTTTTTCCCATGAAATATGCCGTATGAGCTACTCTCGTAATATAAATGTATATAGGAGTGTGATGCTGTTTGGTAGTGAGACCTGGGCAGTAAAGGAAGAGGATATTCGCAGGTTTAAACGTACAGAAATGACGATGATTAGGTGGATGTGCAGTGCGTCCCTGCGTGCAAGGCCTGGGAGGGCTGGGTTTACGATGGAAGAGTTGAGAGGTAGGATGGGACGAGTGTGTTGGTGTTGTGATGAGGAGAGGTTGGCTGAGGTGGTTTGGACATGTGGAGAGGATGGGGGATGATAACTGGGTACAGAGGGTGAGAGGTGTTAATACTGGGGGAGGGGTTGGGAGGGGTAGACCGAGAAAGACATGGGACGAGGTCATTAAGTGTGACTTAAGGGTTAAGGGACTGAACAGGGAGGCTGCCAGGGATCGAGCAGTGTGGAGAGCCGCCATTAGGTGACCAAGGCCGACGCATGCAAGCATGTTGGAGCCTTCAAAAACAAAACGATATAAGAAAGGAAGGGAGAAGCCTGAGTGATATTTATATTCACCTGGAACTACCTAATTTATTATGTATTGTTTAGATTTCCTACAACTTATTTCATAGCACATACATTAGCAGCTGACATTTTCAACCCTTGGGCCCCAGATACGTACATCATTCAGTTCACCGTCGTCCTTCAAGGTGGAATCATGTTGCAGTCACACCCCTCCATTTCCGCCACTTTTGCGCCCATTGTAAAAAGCCCTGTGACCTCTACCCCTACTAAACATCGTGTGGGAAGTGGTAAAGGACTGTAGATATATATAAGTGTAATAAAGTACTAGAAATAATAAAGTGTGAGTGTGTATATGAATAAGAAATGACAGAATACGAGCGTGGCAGGGGACAGTGACATGGAGGCGATTTGTTTGTGGCCACCCCGTGCGGGATTGAGGCGTCTGGCAATAGATAGATAGATAGAGACTGTGAGTGTTTATAAGGGGAAGGGTGATGCTCTTAGTCAAGGTAGCTATAGCAGCCTGAAGCTGTTAGATAGATAATAGAGAGTTTTGGAGGCATGATTAAGGAGATGTAATATTAATAAGAGACTTCGTTTTTCTCCCAAGCGGAGGACCAGCTGAAGGAATACTTATAATATTGTTAGGCAACTCAGGAACATATTTACTTTGTCTCTGTTGACAGTTCTACTTATTTTACTCTTTTTCTTGCTTCTGGATCTTTCCTACCCCATTTTCTGTACGAATTAGTGTTAAGATGATGCCTAGATTAGATTCATATATGTCAGATGAGGTTATGAGAGTACATAATATCAGAACAGGCATGATCTGGGTTCCATTAAGTTAGGAAGCTCTGGGTGAAATTGGGTTAGGATAGACTGGATTAGATTAAATAGGTCAGCAAAGAGTGAGATAGTGTTATAAAGGTGAGATTAGTTTAGCTAATGTTTGGATTGGATAAGATATGTTAGGTTAGTCTAGGTTATCTATTTCTAATGCTAACCTGGCAAGTCTCGTACAAGCAATGCCACTGGGGTGTCTGTGAGGAGGGTTGGGGTGTGGGTGAGATGAGGGTTATGCATCAGGTCACACTCCCTCTCCTGGCTCAGCAGGTGAGAGTGGACGTACTGCAGCTTCACTCCCATGTCTCCGTGGCTCTGAAAGTCCACTGGTAATATCAAACTTATGGCCTAAAAAAACTTACTCTGGTACATTACTACATAATCAACATTATGGATGATTGTGCTAAACAGCAACCATTCATTATTAAACTCGTCCACTCTAACAGGTTTCCCTCAAGCTAAATAGAATTGTCTGGTGGTAACAATAAAATAAGACTAAGTCATACTTCAGACACTAATGAAGATGTTTTTTCTTCCATTGTAAATTGTATTCATCATTTTCATTCACCATCTAATCCTACGTTGCCCCATGAGAAGCATAGGAGCCCGAGGATAGGGAAGTTGGTCCTGATATTTAAGATGAGAGTGACCAGCCTCACTCATCCCTGAGTGGCATTACGTGAGCAATGAACCCCAACCACCCTTTGGATATAAACCTTCACCGGCTCAATCCAATTGGAGCGCCGTAATTACCCACTAAACCACCAGGTGCCACCATTTGGTTATATGGTTACCACCCGGCATAGTAAATGGTTTCCTAGTGTACAGGAAACCATTTGATCTGTCACTCAGTGTAGAATCACCCACAGGCAGAAGGAAGATGAAAGAATGAAGGAAAGAAAGACAAAGAGGGAGTGTAAAGTCACCCGTAGGTAGAAGGATGAGGAAAGAATGAAGGAAAGAAAGACAGAAAAGGATGGAAGGAAAGAGGGATGGAGGAGAGGAAAGGGCATACACCTAAGAGCAGCACTACCTCGAGTGAGTGGATGGTGAGAGCCCCCACCTACCACAATGTAAAGTGTAGTGAAACAAAAATATTCACTACAAATGTAACAAAGTCAACTAACCCAGCATAAATCCAAATTTGTTTGTGAAGTGCACAGTCAGGGTTGATGGCTAATGTATATCTTTAGTACAGCAGGTGGCAGGACTTCACCATTACCAACACCACTCCCTGACTACATACATATTCCTCACTGT
>JAGKTI010015106.1:0-20880 GCA_018397915.1 Birgus latro | reverse complement strand
TTGTTGATCATGCCAGTCAAACATGCAGCTAACAACTGAGTGATATAATTATACATCATCCATCATAGATCATCTTCATATATTAGATAATTGTAATATATTTTATATTAAGAAAATTCGACAGAGATGGGAGTTTTCCACAAGCTACTGTCTTGTTATAAAACAAGTCTTATTATTGGTAATGTTTTTATGGAACTGAACTTGTTTTCAGCTTAGTATATCATAATTGACAATATTAATATTAAAGGAGCATTGGTGTACACACAAAATATATACGACTGGTCTATAAAATTGTCAGAGTTGCAAAGATGAACTTCTGCCGTGGCTCAGTGGTAAGATGCTGTGTTGGAAGCACAGGTTAGAGTCCCGCACCAGGCAGTTAATTTAATTTGCTTCATTTCTGACATTCCATCACTTGGCAGCAAATCGGGACATAAGGAGATACGGAGCTGGCAACATACCGTAGTGTGTACTCATAGATGTATGTAAGCTGGGTAAGAGATGTCCGATGTGTGGGCTGTGCGATAGGCGTTCAGAGGACGAAGGTTTGGAACAATCCTGATTTTTTTTTTTTTTTTCTAAGAAGCGCTTTAAGGCTGAAACTTTACAATGTTATTCCCTCAAAGGAAGATAAAGTCAATTTCAAGATTTGTTAATTTCGAGCTATCCAGACACACTTGCTTGTAAACTGACCCGATTACTTACACCCGATTAAGGCACGATTAAGGCTTCCATCACCGGCCCATTACGAATCCTGTATTGTACCGATACATCCCGGGGTGCAAACGGATAACTGATATAAGTCGGACCAATATCGAATGCCAGAGTTTACATCATTGGTCCGATATTTAATTATTAAAGAGTGCCAGCACTGGAACAATACTGGCCCATGTATTTTATGTTTCCTGGGTTAGAGCAAGTAGCAATAGTTGTAATATTCATTTAATGCTCTACAGTATATGAACGTTACCGGTTCTTAGTCCAGTGTGTTTTATGACAATAAACATGCAGAGTGAGATTTTGGCGATCACGCGTTTGTTTTTAGTAAGGCACGGTAGGTATAATTTCTCTGCATAAGATATACACTTAATACAGGGTTTCTTGCTACCAGTTTATGCATTCCTCTTTAGTACGCATTAAATATATATACACGCAGTACAGAAAACACAGTATTTGGTTTACACTTTAAAGAACACAGAAAAACCAGTCCAATCAAATACTCACGTTTTCATAGTTGCGAGTGGTATCTGTCCCTTGTCGCAGTTATTTAGCAGTCTGTATATTACCCTCGCCTTTTTGCGTCATTTGCTTATGTACCACATCCTCCATTACCTTGTACTGTCCTTCCCATTGCCCTCTTTTATCTTACCCTGCCATTCCTACCTTCATCTACCCAGTCCAATTCTAGATTACCTTGTCTTGCCCTCTCCTGTTTTACCTTCCCCTATCCTTCCTTACCTTGCCTTGCCCTATCCTACTTCATCCTGCCCTGCCATATTCTACCTTACTCTGCCCTGCCCAGCTCTATCATACTCTATTTTGCCCTATCCTACTTTACCCTCCCCTCCCTTGTCCTTTTCTACCTTAGCTCTCTTACCCTGTCACATCTTTCCTCTTCTAGGCTTGCCCAACGCTACCGTGTCATGCTCACATCCAACCTATTAGGCTATTCCTGCCCTGCCCTATCTTTCTTTTCCCTCTGCTCTGCCCTCGTCTAATACATTCCGCCTCAATACTCGTGACGTACCTATCCCCATTTCCTGACCTCGACTGCTTGACCTCACCCTCACCCTCACCCTCACCGGGGCTAATATATACGTGCCCTGGCCTGCCCTCACCTGCCTGTGTGCTTTCACCTTCCCCGACACACACACACACACACACACACACACACATACACCATTCATATTTAGACAGCATGTACCAAACATGTCAGTGTATGCAAAGGACTTACGGACACACTTATCCCAAACAGCATATCGCTACCCTGTGCCTGAATTAAACTGCTAAGCGGTGGTCAGAAATAGGCCTGAGTTGGATCAGTTTTAATTTAATCTTATTCCTGTAATACGCGACGTTCACAATGTTAGAATTATCTATCTCTATCTATATACCTAGTGAAATACACACACCCGGACAAGACACCGAGAGCGGGACAGCACGACACCCATCCCACGAAAGGATGACCAAGGTGTGACCCCCATACCAGGAGGAGACGATAGGGAGGCTGATAGAGAGTGGGAGGGGTCAGAGCGACACGGGAATATCTCCCCCCGCTGTCCTACGCCCCTCTTGACCGCAACCGATTCTGCCTGGAGTATGCAGTCCCGGGGCATTACACCCCCAGCTGGGGTAGCACTCATCATATATGTTCGGGGTGAGGCTACTAGACTTGCCCCAGACAGCATCCAGGCGACGGCCACCAGTCGCACCAGGAGAGAGACGGCCACCAGCCACTCCAGAGCTGCTTCCCCCCCTCAGCAGGACCGAGTGACGGCCACTAGCCGCACCTGGGGAGAGACTGCCATCAGCTAAGTCGCGTTTTCGCGACTTTTTCAAGTCAAGATCTTGATATTCATTTTGACTGATATTGAGTTTCAAGTGTGTCGCAAAAACGGGTTGCGGCAAGATTGTATTGCCTTTACAAGAGCGCCATGTAAACATTGTCTGTGCGTCATGGCTACATTAGAAGATTTTCTGGAAGTAGAGGAATTTAATTATATAATTCCTCAGGTTATCCAGACGGGGCTCTGGCTTGAGAATATGGTGGCAGATGAAGGTACAGCTGTGCCATTGTTGTTCGACACAAGGTAAAATGGTCATAAATATTTTAGTGGCAAAAGATTTCTTTCAGTGTTACGGAAAATCACACACACTTAAATGAAATCAACAGGTGGAAAGTTTTCTTCTTCTCTACCGAGTCCGGCTCGCCCTCCGTCGCTCAGGGTTTGTTTACAAAATGGAAAGTCAATATCAGTCAAAATACCTCGGGAGGAACACTGACTAATCTTGCCTAGTCATGCTCAAGATTCAATATCGTTTTGAGTTTTAGTGCTCGCGAAAACGGGTATCAGCACGAAAGTCAATATATGATATCAATATTGGTCAAGATATCTTGACTTTTAATGTCGCGAAAACGCGACTCTTCTCTCTTATTAAAAGCACTCCTGGGAACAGGACCTCGGTGACAGCCTCCAGACCCACCGGCAGGCAGGTGATGGCCACTAGCCACATCTCGACTGCAACCCCAAGAGGGGATGTAAGTACGGTGATGAACTCCAGCCGCACCGGCAGATGGGTGACGGCCACTAGCCACACTACCTCTGCAGTCCCCCTGCGTGACGGGACCCAGATGACGGCCTCCAGCCACACCAACAGACCCATCAGCCGCATCTTGACTGCTGTCCCGCCGGGAAGCAGGACCTCAGTGATGGCCTCCAGCCGCACCGTCAGGCCAGTGACGGCCACTAGTCGCGCTGAGACTGCAGTCCTTCCAGGGCAAGACGCCTCGATGATGGCCTCCAGCCACACTGGCAGGCGTGTGATGGCCACTAGCTGCACTTCACCCGCGGTCAGTCCGGAGCACGGGAACTCAGTGATGGCCTCCAGCCACTCCGTGCCCATTGCTCTAGGGGACTTGGTGACGGCCACCAGCCGCGCCAAGAAGGGAATGACTACGGGCCGCCCCTCGCCCCCTACCCCTGTGCCTTCCCTTTCTGAGGACGTTCCTTGCTCGCCCACCAACTCCTGTGGCCAAGCAGGACCCCTCACCCTCTCCCCATAAGGAGGCAGTTCCCAGGAGGAGGTTTGGCAGCTCCATCGTGACCCCCGGGATATAAGCCCTGCAACCAGCGCCCCAACGACGACACCGCTTGACTGACTCTCCACGGAAGGGACGCCGCAGGCCCCACCTGACGGAAGCCTTACCAGAGAGAGATCGCAGCCCTCAGACTCACCAGGACGTCCCCAGAACCCCGGGATGAGGCCTCTCCAGCCCCACCAGATGATGTCCTGCAATACAGAGTTGGTGCAGAGAGGCGCACCTACTCTCCTTGTTGTTGTTTTTTCGTTGCCGTCTTATGTCAGGGTGTCGAGCTGTGACAATGTAACGACTTTCCTTAAAGTTGCACGAGTCATTCTTTGCATGAGGTCCGCCCATGTCAGCTCCGGGACGATCTTGCAATGGGTGCAATACTGGCTACTGCTTTGCCCAGGTGTGGCAGGGTAACTGCTATCTTCTGCTGTCGCTCTCGAATCCTATATCCAGTTGTGGCTTGACTACTGATAGGTATATGTGAATGTCGTATTGTTGTCACCGCTGCATACAAAGAAAGCGACACAGCAACCCGGGACCAGCACACATTCAATATTCTAATCAGGATCCTCCCCAGTGTCGTGAAAGAGCACTTCACTATATACGACCCAGCGGGAGACCTGGATAAAGATGTCCAACTCATGTAACTCACCGGGTCGGTCAGGATCACTTGATGGTCGTGGTCGTCAGCTTTTACCCTCCCGGAAAGGAGCTGAGAGCTCATATGGTCCGATCTATGGGCAAGGCTGTGACCTTCACACACGCACACACCCATCCCCTTGCTCAAGGGGGACAGTAACCACCCACTTCATCAGTGAAACTTTTCGCAACCTAAGCGAGGCGCGAACTCCCGTCTACCAGATGGCAAGCGAGAACGCTACCACTGCGCCAGCGAGCGGTGACATCTACTAACTGCCCACTCCACCCCCCGAGCACATCAGCGCCGTAAGTAAGTTCCCAACCCAAAAGACGGCGCCACTCCACAACCCATGGCAGCCCCCAGCTCAAACGACTCCTCCATGCCCAGGGCTCACCCTACATGGAAGCGCCCCAACCCCAAGGAGACCAATCTAATTTCCATTAACCCATGGGAATTCACCACATGCAGCCGCCGATGTCCACTCCACGACATCCGGGAGCAGCTTAAGGCCGCCAGAAGTAGGATGGCTTTCCAAGGGTGCTGTAAGATCTCTTCCCTGGAGGACGAGGGTGTCAAGGATGAAGCCTCATTGGCGAACTGTACCAACCCCGGGAAAACGGCGCCAGAAGGAGGCAAGTACTGCAACAGTTGGAATTTTCGGACCATTCCCGCACCTCCCCACGGTGGTGGGGGCCACCTCACAGAAATACCGCCCCCCAGTCTATCTATAACAAGATAAGACTGAATGGGGTAAAGGCAAGGCTTTTGGTCGATACGGGAGCGGCCAGATCCTGCCTCTACACCCACTTCTACTCCCGTTACCATTCGACTTTCAGCCTACTTTTCCCTACCTCAGCTCACCTCGTGGACGTGGGGGATGGCCCCCTGCCCATAAGAGGGGAGACCCGGGCCCTATGCGCAGACACCCACCAGCAAACCTCTGCACAGCACCAATGCATAGTATTTGACTTATCCTGCTGTGCATACAACAGCTACCTGGGCCTGGACTTGCTACAATGTGACCCCCGTGATATGAGCCCTACAACCAGCGCCCCAACGCCGCCACTCCCTGATGGACTCTCCACGGAAGGGACACCACAGGCCCCACCAGAGAGAGACCACAGCCCTCGGACTCACCAGGACATCCTCAGAACCCAGGGACGAGACCTCCCCAGCCCAACCAGACGACGTCTTGCACTACAGAGTCGGCGCAGACAGGTGCGCTTGCTCTCCTTGTTTGGGCCCAGTCCAGAGGCCCGGACCTCCCCTCCAGGCCCTCGTAGTGATGGGCACCTCTCCACGCCGCCCAACCCGGACGACTTGGTCCCGGACCACTGTCCTGTGCCACCTGACAGAGAGCTCTCACCTGACAGGACTCCCGGGACCCTGGGCCGACATCCAGTAGCAGCCCAAGGCTACGCCGCCCAGTCCAGAGTCCTCCGGTCCTGACAGTGCCTAATTATTGTATAGCGCATTGTGTGTTGTCCTTTGTATTGTATTCAGTTGCACTGAAGTAAGGCAATATACGTGTAAGGTTCGTTGCCCGGAGTTTTATGCCCTGGTCCTTGAGTTGCTTTATACCTGACCCGGCCTAGAAAGAGAATCTCACTCTAGGCGCCGCGTTCAAGGAGCAAGCAGCTGAGCCTTAAACACGCTGCATATCACCTAAGCTGCTTCCCCCGAGACAGAATGACACACTTCCAATTTACTCGTAACACATTCATTCGCATCTTAGCGACAGATCCTCACCGCACCACACTGCATGAGGGTCAACTGCGCAGTGCAATCAGTGACATCTGCAGCAGGGCCTGACTGCAGAGTTGGTTTACCCCTGCCCCATCATAATGGACCCATCCCCTTACCTGCACCTGACCTGATCAGACTTCCATATTTTAATAGGCTATGTATGATTTTTTTTCCACACCTGAAACTGTTTGACTGATGCGTTGTAACAAATAATTTTAGTGTGTGGTTATCAATTTCAGTAATCACCGTGTGGAACAAAACCCATTAACTCTCATGGTCGGAATAACCCTAATTCTCTCCTAACGCCAGATGGTTTCATTTGGCAGTGAGTCATAAGAGTCCGAGTGATCTAAAATAATAATAATAATAATAATAATACCTTAAAGGTTAACAGGAATGTGCATGTTTCTGACCTGTACAGTACTTGCTAATAGTTTTGTAGGGCTCTTGTTTTAGTGTCTGTTATCGGTCAAGCGAGGTGAAATGGTTCTCCAGCTTCTTTGCACTGTAATCACGCAACAGCGCTTGATCAATGTTTGGCACATCATTTCTCAAACTTTCGTACTTTGTTTCTCACCAGTCTTTAGATGGGAAAAAGGGTCATGCTACTGCTGCTGTTGCTTTTTCAGTCTTACCTACTTTGCTATAAAGAACAGCTGACACCATAAATTTATTTATAAGAGGGACACAAAGCACCTAGGGTTTAAAAGGTTAATACCGTGTAACCCTGGAAGGCCCGTGAAGAAAGGCTGAGGCTCACTAATATTTTATTCCGGCTACTAGTACCGGAGAGGGAAGCCATCACAGAACGGTACTGATATACACACACCTCTGATTCCCCCCCCCCCCAAAAGGAAAACTGTGACTACAGGAAAAGGACAATCTCAGTCTGCACCAGGTTACCATGCAGATGAGCCTGGATCCATAACAACAGTTCTGGCTACTGCTTGACAGTTTCATCAGCTAAGGGAAGCATACTTACCCCAAAGGATTATCTTATCTGTACCATGGTATCATTCTGAGCACCATTCATTAACACAGGAACACCTTTCTTCACACAACACACCATATGCAGCAAGGTCTCAGAATTGATACAACTGACACTAGCAATGATCTCAGCATCAATTATGTCTTTAAACTATCCATGGACCTTTACACAAGCATACATCAGGTACATTTTTACTTGCCTGAAACCTTGAATGATATTTTTTATTAAGGAAAAAAAATTTTCTTCGGCCATCCATCATCCAATCTTATGTTGCCCCATAAGGAGCGTAGGAACCTGGGGCTAGGCAAGTTGGTCCTGACATTTAAGGTGAGAGTGACTAGCCTCACTCATCCCTGAGTAGCATTACGTGACCAATAAACCCCAACCACCCCTTGGATATACTCATAAACCTACACAGGCTCAGTCTGACTGGAGCATCCTAATTACCTGCTAAACCACCAGATGCCATAATTTGGTTATATGGTTACCACCCAGGATAGTAAATGGTTTCCTGGTGTACAGGAAACTATTTGGCTTGTCATTCAGTGTAGTCACCCACAGGCAGAAGGAAGAGGAAAGAAGGAAAGACTGAAGGGGGAGTGCAGTCACACGTAGACAAAAGAAAGAGGAGAGAATGAACACCCACTAGTGATTTTAACTTAACATGGTAGTTTTTAGGAACATCACGAGGTCATTAAGTGTGACTTAAGGGTTAAGGGACTGAACAGGGAGGCCAGGGATCGAGTAGCATGGAGAGCCCCCATTAGGTGACCAAGGTCGACGCATGCAAGCATGTTGGAGCCTTCAAAAACTAAACAAAACAATCACCAGTTTCTTAGGTGAATAATTATATACTGTACTATACACTATGGTACATAATTTGCATCTATTCACTATACAGTAAGACCTCACTATAACGGACTAATTGGGGCTCAGGCCAGTCCGAAATATGCAATTTTCCGATAAAAGCGACATCCGGACTTACCCCTGCTAATCCGGACTTTTTCCGATATATCAGACATTAGTCCGGATTGCATCGGTAGTTTTCACCACCATTGCAGTATTGTACTGTGTTATACCTTCACTACATTAATCATATGGTATAATAATACTGTACTATGCACTGAAAAACATGTCTTTTACTTGTCTTATTGTGGTGAACATAGCTGAAGTTGTCAGGCAGTCCGGACTGCTTTCTGGCTAAATCGGACTTTTTCCGATATATAGGGGTTTAGTCCGGTAGCTCCTAGAGTCCAATAAAAGCGAATTCCGGTCTACTGAAGTCCGTTATATCGAGGTTTTACTGTATTAAATTGTTTCCACAACCCCAAATCACTACATTAAATACTTCCCCAGCATCAAAACCACAAATTCCTTTGTTACCCTACAATGCCCTACCCATATGCTTTGTTTGTTCGTTACTTTAGATGTTCGGTTCTTTTTGAGCCCTTAACACTAGCAACAAACGCAGTATTGCATCCTGTAGAAACAGGAGTTGAGTAACCCCAGTCTGTCTGGCCAAGCTGAACCATCAACCACAGGCAAGCACCCACCCCTGCAGGACCATCACATGTGCCACTGTGAGCAGGGGTGTGTACTGTATGTGGTTTGGTTCCTCAATGGATGCCACATCAGTCTCTTCACTCAATGAACAGGGACACCATAGTAAACTCCATATCACCCCATTATCTGGTTATATGGTTACCACCCAATACTGTAAATAGTTTCCTGGGCTACAGGAAATCTCACTCAGTGTAGACCCACCTGAAGTGGAAAGAAGAGTAATAACAACAAGAAGGATGGGAAAAATATGAAGAGAGGAGGGCAAACACAGAAAAAAGAATGACAAAAGTGAAGGAAGAAATAGGAAGCACTACATTCACCGAGGGGAAAATCACCACCACCTACCACATTGTAGAAAGCTAAGTGGAATAATCTCAGTCACATTATGCTTTCCAAATATTCTCCAGCAGTTTTAACAGGTAGTGTACCCTTAATATTTGCAAGCTAACTTCACTTGCTACCTCTACAACCAACCACTATATTGATCATCATCATCATCATCATCATCCAGACCTCTTTTCCCACCCCAGGGCCGGGTGAGGAGTAGCAATGTCCAGACAACCCAAATTTGCCCAGTCCAATGGGCCACGCTTCCATTCACTCACAATTCAAGCCTCTGGAATCCTGGCTCTATCTTATACGTCAAGAACCACATACTGTAGCTTCACATAAATGTATCTATACAGATACTGACTCTATACTGAAACTTCCTGCCACAGGTGCATATTCCTATTTAGATTCACGTGTCACAAATTCATATCCTTTGTTCAAATTTAATCTACGTTTTGCCAGCCATCAATCCTAAGCAAATCATCCTAAACTGACACTGCCCTATTATATTTTTTTTTAACATTGATTGGTTTGTGTAAAAACCCATGATTTCCCAACATTTTCCCTCCCAGTAACCAGATCTAACAAATACCCCTTCAGCCAATGTGCCATTTATATTTTATTCAATTTATAAGGGCACAGAAATAGAAAAGGGGTTCACGTAAGCTATGTCGAACCCCTCCAGTCAGAAGTCTCTTCTGGGACGAACAGTCAACTGGGGATAGCAAGAATATGATGTGACGGATGTCAACTCAATGGGTAACTTTATCAGGGCAGTAACACAGCAAGTCTTCCAAACTGACACATCCTTTTACTAGAATATTACTTGCCACATAAAACAGTTCCTTTCATCATTCATCCTCTTGATAAAGCATAGCTGAATCTTTTTAAAGCAACAGTTAAATTAAATAAAGGCAAATAACTTCTAACTCACTTTTATTCAATGACTGAAATATACGAACCGATACGTATGTGTCTCACACAAAAGTTAAGTTAATTATAGAAAACCTGGCAATGTTGGGAAGCTATTAGCTGGTCTTGTCCTCTGACTATTTCTTGGATTTCTTCTTTGGCTGCAAATAAAAGGAGAGAGAGTTTAGTAAATGCATTAAGAAATATTAACAACAATATTGCAAATTGGGTAACTTATTGAAAAAACACATTGAGAATTAAACTATATGACCATAAGGAGCCTTAATTCATTTTTTTAACCAGTACTGCAAACTTTTAGTAATTCACTGTTAAGTGAGTTTCTTAACTTCACCCTTTCTCCTTGATGGAATGCGAGTGCATTTTCTCTTCCATTCTCAAGGTTAAGTGATACAATATATGACAATATAACAATGAGCCTGGTTACCACTGACATCATAATCTAGTGCAAACTGGGTAAAATGGAGCAGCTGACAATGCTTCTGAACAATCTGTAAGCAAATCCAGGTCGATCTCATATATTTTATCTCCTTAAAGACAGCTCAAGTACTCTCCATTCGATCTCATATATTTTGTTATCTCCTTAAAGACAGCTCAAGTACTCTCCATTATATGTGTAGCTTAGCCCCATGTCCATATATTCCAATGGAGGTAACAGACTGGATGACAGATGGATGACAAACAGAAAAACTCAGGAATGTAGAAACCAATTACAATATTCACATTGAGTCTGGTACTGTGTTAAGATAAATGCCTGGCTACTAATTTCCCCCTCCATGATAGAAGCAGCTTTCACAGAACTACTTTCAGTAAACTCTCAATTATCTGGTGTATAGTGGCCAGACAGGTGAAGGAAGGTGATGTACTGTACTGAGATAACACCCCCTCACACCAGGTCTAGCCCCCTATAAAACCCTATACCTGTACAGTACTTTGTAAAAGTTCAAACATAGAAAAGCATCCTTGAATACAGTAACAACATGACAGAATGTCTTTCTTGTGTTCTGTATAATGTACTGAACACTGCCATCGAAAGTCAAAATGCATTACCTCCAAAAACGCATTTTTTGCAAAACTGATACCTAAGGAATTGAGACAAAGCTCTTCTTATACATGGGTTACAACTACCTCCATTTAAAAATGAGTTGAGCACCAGAAATTCCACATCAACTCCACACTTTCCTTTGGTATTGTGAGACAGAACACATTAGTTCCTTTTCAAATAAAAAACCATCAACCCCACTTGAAGGAGGAGAGAATGCTTTTTACCATGCAAATTTGACAGTAGCTGGCACAGTTGATGGACAGCATGTTCATGAGAACATGATTAAACCTGCACCATACACGAGTACCATTTCGTTTGTCTCTGAGTTAGTGGTTTTACAGGGAGGGGCCATAACCCTCTGCCAACCCACTTGCTGACATGCAGGGATCGAGTATGGGTTGGTTATGTGGTTACCACCCATCATTGTTAATGGTTTCCTGGCTTACAGGAAACATTCACCTTGTCACCACGTAAAGCCACCTGAAAATGAAGGACGAGTAATAAAAAGTGACAGGAAGGATAGAGAAATAGGAAGAGGGGAAGGCAGGAAAAAATAAATCATCATCATCTTCATTTTTCATCCTTCTGTTCCCATATTCAGACTGGAGTTGGACGTGCAATGGCTTTTCTCCACTGCTTCCTATCCTGAATTAAATCTTCTCCAATACCCTGTCTTTCCATATCTTGAGTTACAACACTTTTCCAGGTCTTCTTAGGTCTCACTGGCGATCGACGTCCCACCACTTCCAGTTCCTCTGATATTCTCACACAGCTCCCTTCCTCACTCCTCCTCATGTGACCAAACCATCTAAGTCGCTTCTGCCTCAAGATGATATTGAGATCCTTCACCCCGCATCTTCTGGCTACCTCCTCACTCAAAACTCTGTCCTCCCATCTCACTCCCACCATGTATCTTAACATTCTACGATCAGTACTCCTCAGAACATTTATCAGTCTATCTGTCAAAGCCCATGATTCAGCACCATATATCAATACTAGTCTAATGCAGGGCTACTATATATTACTTCTGTATCTCAGTGGTATGTGTTTGTTAACCAGTAGGCTAGCTATTTCCTTCCACTTTAACCATGCTGCCGCCACTCTTGTTCTGACTGATCTCTCCATCCCTGCTTTGTAGTCTAATATATCTCCTAGATAGCAGAACTGCTGCACTTCCTGTAGTTTGCCCCCATTCACCTCTAGCACATCCTCTGCTTCATCTCCCTCTGCCTCCCTTCTTATGCAGGCTGGGCAGCGGAAATTTTGCACTCCTCTCAAATTCTGCAGACCTGAACACCTTCTATGGGACCACTTATTGCACTCCGTGCACAACACTGAGTTCATTCCTACTCCTCTGCCACAGCATCCACAAAATAATAAATAAGTAAAAAATAAAGGTGAAGGAAGTACGCAGCACTACTTCAAGTGAGTGGATGATGGTCTCCACCACCTACCACAAAGGACATAAGGTGTAAGGATTAACTTATTACAGTGAAAGCTCGATTATCCAGGCTCGGATTATCCAGCCTTCGGTATATCCGGGCCGTGACTGAATGGTTCAGTGGTACAGTAATACATAGAATTATTCGTACGTAGCCCCAGTTTAAACACGAAGCACCCGGTTGCCAGCGAGCGAGGCACGGGTAAACGAGCGTGAGTCTGTCCCCCCACCCACACCTCCAGCTCACAACTTGATCACATGGATGGCAAGGTGGAGTTTTGTTATGTGACTGATAACCTAACCTAGTCTAACCTTGCTTAACTACCTAATAATTTAACCTATCCTAACCTGGGCTCCAGTTGGAGAATTGGGAAACGAAATCCACTTATTATGTTGAATAAGTTTCTTCCATTATGCCGGAAACAGTCGTAGGTCCGGCCTAAAGAACGTGATGATGATAAAGGAGGAAATCTTTCAGCAAGAGAAGGTAATTATTACCAAATTCAAAGTAGAATACAAAAAACAAACTAGAGGAGTATGAATTGAACTGGTAAAGTCTTTAGGCTGTATGCTTAGACGAAAATTATGGGTTTCACAATTTTAGGGGACAAAATGGAACAGAAATGTTTGCTAATCAGAAAAAAATTACTCTACCATCTCACGTGTTCTCTTAAGTTAGCATTCAGTTTCACATTCTTCATTAGATATTGCACTTCCCATTTCAGACTGGCAGAGCATATACTTATTTCTGTCTCTTTCAGTTAAGTGTACATTATGTTCATTCTTTTGTTCGTTTTTAAGTGTGTGTGTGAAAGAGAGAGTATTGATGCAAACAATAATGTATTCCATTAACCCCTTCATAGTTGTCGGCCTTGAACAATGCTTTACTGTACCGGTGTCAGTGACGGTGAGTTAAAAGATATAAAAAAAACTGCAAGCAATTACGGGAAGGGATCGAAGATCGCTGATATGTTTACACGACCCTACTCTACTGTCGCAAGCAGCCAGGCGGTCACTTCCTCTCAGATGTCTTTGCCGATATGTTTAAATGCTAATGTAACATGCCCCTTAATTTTGAGTAAGTTTCTTCCATTATGCCGAAAACAATAGTAGGTAAGGCTTAAGGAACATTATGATAATAAGAGAGGAAATCTTTCTGCGAGAGAAAGGTAATTTACAACCCTCAAAATAGGCAGAAAAATACAGAAAACAAACTAGAGGAATATAAATTGACTTGGCAAAGTCATTAGGCTGTATGCTTACACAAAAATTTATAGGTTTCACAATTTTAGGGGATGAAATGGAGCAAAAATGTTTACTAGTTAGAAAAAAAAAAAAAAACTTTTGTCGCGTCTTCTCGTAAGTTAGCATCCCACATTTTCTGTTCAATGTCGCAGTTCCCTACACATTTCGGATCGACAGAGCATACAGTTATTTCTGCTCTTTGCAGCTGAGTGTACATTTACTGCTCATTCTTTGTTATGTGTATGTTTGAGACAGTATTGATACAAATAATTATGTATTTCCATTAACCCCTTCATAGCTGCCATCCTTGAACAATGCATTACTTCGCCAGTGTCAGTGACGTTGATTTAGGGAGCTATAAAATCTGTGAACAATTATGGGAAGGGGACGAAGGTCACTGGTATGGTTATACCAACCTGCTGTACCTTCCCAAACAGCCAGGCGGTCACTTCATCCCAGATGTTTTCGTCAATGTTTTAATGCTAATGTAACATGTACCCTAATTTTATTCTTTCACGATTCATAGCAAATCAGAAGATGGGTTTAGGGACAAAAAAATAAAAAATAAATAAAAAGTGCACCAGACGAGTCTTACCACATCTGTAAGAAAAAGAAACTGATTTTAGAACTTAGAAAAAATGGCTCCAAGGCCTGCCAAGGGAGCACGCAAATTTCTGAACTCACTGCCATTGAAGGGGCTAAACATACGCTTTACTGTAAGCAGTAAAAGCACCTTACCAAATCAATTCATCCTGATATTCTGTTATGTTTTTCTGATTGCTTCTGGATTGGCAAATAAACATTTCTTGTTAAATCTGTTTCCCCGTTGTTTTTAGCTGTTCTGTTGGTGTGCAACTCTTGTTGTTAGTTAACGTAATGGCGGAAGGTACTGTTCTGATCTCATTGTTTAACCAAACCTGGCCTAACTCAGCTTAACTGCACCAAATAATTTAACCTAACTTAATCTCCAGTTTGGAAGTTGAGAAACGAAATCCACACTTGAATATGTTGAGTTTCTTCCACTGCGCTGGAAACAATCGTAGGTACAATCGCGTTCATGAGTCCCGATACACAGGTGTTTTTGTTGTCTATTGCAGTGCTCACTGCTTTTGGAATATGGAACTTTTGTGCTTACTGCCTGATACACTGAACATAATTTGGTCGGTTAGCAAGTAGTAGTTCAACATCCTACCGACAGTGGACACAACAGCAGACAAGACAACTACATGTGTGTCAGGACTCACGAACGCGACTGTACAGCTTCAGGAACGTGACGATAATAACAGAAAGGAAATCTTTCAGCAAGATAAAGAAATTTACCAAACTGAAACTAGAAAAATACAGAAACAAGCAGGATGCATATGCAAAGATTTGGTAAGGTCTTTCTGCTACGTTAAGTGTACATTTACCGGTAAATAAATCAGTCTAACAGTACTTGTATTTTGTTTCCGCCGGATTTATCGTGATTTCGGACTATTCAGTCACCCCTTCACACCGTATAGCCCGGATAATCGGGCTATCTCTGTACTGTCATTCCTACTCCTACTCTCTCTCTCTCTCTCTCTCTCTCTCTCTCGCCTCAGACCAGCTCCCAGAAACATATCCATACTCAAATCACTCGCTGCTCTGTTCAGTCACTTAAAGATAACACACAGCTGCATGCACAGCCTCCTGATATCCACCTTTCCGAATCCTATCTCCCTCGGGACAGGGTCCACCTGTCCAGGCTGTGATGTGCGCATCATCCAGCCCTCTTAAGTTATCAGAAGAGGCTGGAGGACTCTGTCACTGATGCCTGTCCGGGATGCAACATAGTACCCCACACTATTAAGCACATTATGGAAGACTGCATTGCACACAATCACCTACATCAACAACACAGCATACACTCCTTGAGAGCTCTGTGGGAAAGCCCAGTCTCGGCCGTGGCCTTCCTTGTGGACTCGGCTGTTCGGCCAGACTGCCCAGGGAACTACTACTACTACCACCCCATGGATATAACTCTGCACCGGCTCAGTCCCATTGGAGTGCCTTAATTACTCACTAAAACACCAGGCACCATAATTTGGTTATATGGTTACCACTCCGCATAAACCAGGAAACCATTGGCTTGTCACTCAGCGTAGAGTCACCTGTAGGCAGAAGGAAGAGGAAAGAATGAAGGAAAGAAAGAAGAGAGAGTGTAAAGTCATTCATAGGCAGAAGGAAGAGGAAAGAATGAAGGAAAGAAAGACAGAAGAGGAAGGAAGGAAGAGGGGAAAGGGCAGACACCCAAAGCAGCACTAAATTGAGTGAGTGGATGGCGAGTGCCCCCACCTACCAAAAAAATGAGTCCACCTCGCAAAACTGCTATGACATCATTTGAATGTGTTAATCATCTCGAATTAGCCAAGTAATTTTGAATGAATTACATTGATGGTCTTTTGTTTCGCTTTATTATTGCCCGCCTTTACAAGGCAGAGCGATAATGTTTTTGCCCGCCCCTGTGTGTGTGTGTGTGTGTGTCTTATTATATCCCATGAATGGCTTGAGCTACCAACATGAAACCTTCAGAGTATCAAGATGTTGCCAAAATCTTGGCCGAGTTTGAAAATGGGCACTCAGGGTCAGGGTCAAGGTCACCAAAGTGGCTGCCAAAGGATAATAGTTTTATCGCTCACCTTTAGCACAATTATATTTTATGAATATCTTGAGCTGTCAGCATGAAATATTCAGAGTATCAAGATATATGGGCACTTGGGGTCAAGATCATCAAGATGGATGCCAAAAGTCAACTAGTTTTTATCACCTACTTTTAGCACCATTATATCTCATGAACGGCTTGAGCTATCAACATGAAACCTTCAGGGTATCAAGATATGGCCAAAATCTTGGACTTGGCCACAGCCTATTCTGGCAGACAATTAGCATTTGGCTTCCAAATGCTTTTCTTTCATTCATGTAGCATTCAGACAACCTGCCAGGTTGGAAGTGTCAGGTAAGGGTGATACAGTAGAGAATGAAGGTCATGGATAAGATCACTGAAAGCATGATGAGAGTGTAAATGAAGTGCAGTTTGTTTTTATGCCAGGGAGAGGCATGACTGCAGCACAGTATTCACTGTCCATCAGCTGAAATGGAAGTACCTTACCTTGGAAGAACTAGAAAGCTGTACTACTAATTTGTGGATTTGGAGAAGGCATTTGATGAGTGCTGCGGGTGGTGGTAAAACTGGCTTTGAGGAAGCTATATATTGGTGAATGGATCGTCAGATGGCAGTGAAGTTGTTTAAAGGGACAGCTGTGTATCTATCTATCTATTGCCAGACGCCTCAATCCCGAACGGGGTGGCCACAAACAAATCGCCTCCATGTCACTCTGTCCCCTGCCATTTCACTACCCCGCTCCCAACTCACACACCCCTCTCTCATATACCTCTCCACTCCATCCCTCCATCTCATCCTCGGCCTCCCCCTCCCTCTCGCCCCCTCCACCTCACTCACATACACTCTCCTTGTCAATCTTTCACTCTCCATCCTCTCCACATGCCCAAACCACCTTAACGTGTTTCTCCTAACGCTTCCCATCACGTCCTCAACCACACCACAACGCTCCTTCACTTCCACATTTGTTAGTCTGTCTCTCCATGTGACTTCACATGCTCCTCTCAAATAACTCATTTCCACTGCTCTCACTCTTGACTTCTGTCCTTCCAACAGGGTCCAAGCTTCACTTCCATATGTCAGAGTTGGTATCACAATACTGTCATGTAACAACTTTTTCACTTCCATGCTCACCTCCCTGTTTCTTATCACTGCTTTCAACGAACCAGCAACCTTCCTTCCCTGCTGTACCCTTTCGAGCACTTCACCCTCCAGACTACCATCCTTACTCATCACACTGCCCAAGTACTTAAATTCACTCACATTCTCCATTTCCTTCCCATCCAATCTCACTGTACACTCACTGGCTTCACTTCTCTCGAAGACCATCACTTTACTCTTCCCCACATTCACCTTTAGATTCCGTTTCTTACACACTCTCCCAAACTCATCTACCAAGCCTTGCAGCTCCCCTTCGTCTTCACTCAACAACACAGTATCATCTGCAAACAACAGTACAGGGAGTTTCCAAACACTGCCCTCTCTCACTAGGGCCGCTTCAACATCCACTGCCTGACCTTGTATCTCTTTTATAACCCCATCCATATACAGATTGAACAACCATGGAGACATGACACATCCTTGTTTCAATGGAGTGGATGGGAAGTTGTTGAAGGCAGTGAAGAGTATGTATGAGGGTGCTAAGGCTGCAGTACGTGTGGATGGCAAACTGAGTGAATCTTTCCATTTGAAAGTTGAAGCTGTGTATCAAGTGAGGAATTCTTAGTGTTGTGCATTAGGAATTTGAAGTCCAAATGCTGAAGGAATGTGATGGAAGCAGAGGCTAAAGTTGTTGGTAAAACAGAGGTCATGATTAATGGTTGTAGGGACCATAATATCGTGGAACAAGGTAAGTGATCTTTTACGGTGTGTAAAAAGGGAGTTATGGGGATTTCACTTGGCTATAAATTGTAATAACAGGATTGATAGAGATATAGTGGTGCTGGATGTGGACTGCAAGATGCAAGAAATTTTCAGTTTGCAATATGTGGGGGTAATCAGACTGTCGATGATTGAATGGAATGAGTTGTTTGAGAGGCTAAGTGCTTTGAATCTATGGAGTTCTGCTAACTTTGATACAGGCTGAGTACAGGAGAACCAGAGACTAGTTCCCTTCATAGTATGAGAATTGGATAGAAGCTTGGGAAATGTGACCTCTTCTGACAGTGAAGATGCTCTCCTTGCATGAATAGGGTGCTCTATGAAACATATATAAGAAGTGTTATGCTGTATGGCATTGCAACTTGGCCATTAACAAAGATATAAGCAGACTAGAACACAACAAAATAAGAATTTTGATATGGATGAGAAGAGCATCACTGATTGACAACTGAAAATTGTGTGCCAAAGAGATGTGGCTCGTGGTATGAAAGTGATGCAAACCAGTAGATTAATATAGTCTGGACGTGTTGAGACTAAAGGGGAGGGTGACTAGCTGAGGAGAGTAACAGTTACAAGTGTAGAGGGAATATTTACTCAAAGGTAGGCCAAGGAAGACTTGGTGTGAGGTCGTACATAGAGATCTTTAGGATACAGGTTTGAGAAGGAGGAATGGCTCAAGATCATGACATGCAGAAACTGCCATTAATTGAAGACACCTTGCTAACATGGGTCCATGGTCTTTTGATATAATGTAGCATAGTGTAAAGGTCACACTTCTGTAATGCAGCTTAACTTCCATGCTTATTTTCCTCTTCCCTGTCACTACAGTGTACTAGACTTGCATCCCTCTTTCCCTGCTGTACCTTTTCTGCACTTCACCCTTTCAATTGTAGTTATTTATATTTGAAGGTGCTCACATTCTGCATTCCCTGACCCTTAAGCCTAACTACATCTGTGTGATCTTATTCCCTCAAGAAGCGTAACTACTTTTGCTACATTCATTTTAAATTTTTATGTCGACTCACTTCCAGGATTGTTCACCTACCCTTGCGGCTTTCACTCATCTTCACTTAACAAAGCAGTATCATCAGCAAACAACAGCACAAACTGTTTTACACCGTACCCTTACTCATAATGTACTTTGTAGAATCCTGTATACATCAGTGTCCATGTTAACAGTTGGGTATGAGGCTTTGTTGTAGTATGAATGAAAGTCAACAGTGAAATAGGATTATCAAGAAATGCATGTGGCTGTGTAGATTGAATAGGACTAGAAGCATAATACGTGAAGTGTCAAGTAAGAAAGTTGATCAGTTGAAGGGTGGAAGAGAGTGTGTTGTTGATGTGATTGCATAAAAACTGGATATGAGTAGGATAGGGAGAAGGTATATGTGCATAGTATGACTGTAGGAGACTTGAAAGGTGTAGAATGTGGGTGGATATAGTAGAGGTATGTGTGTGAACTTTGAAGAAGCGTAAGCATTTACAAGGGATCAAAATGGATGTACAGTATAAGGTATATATTACTGTGTATGACGATGTACCTGAGTAGGGTTGCATCTAAAATTAAATATGTGTGTGGATGCTTTTTCCCTGTCAGCTGATGCAGTGATTTTGAAGACAAATGATTGTGTGAGCTATTTCACTGAGCAATCTGTAGTTCTTTTTCATGTTTTCTCATCTTTGCTTTGAATCCCCCCCTTTTTGGGGAGGAGGTTAATGATGATGGCATTTGTACCTCATTTATAGTTTGTGCTTTAAAGTTTTCATATTGCAACAGATCCTGGTGGAGGACCAGATAGCAACATTCCGGCTCGCAGGTGGATCTGGACCAGTCCATCTGAGTGGGACTCACCAGACTGAGACCAACATCATAGCTGAGGATGACATTGATGAAGAGGATGATATGGGTGAAGAAGATGATGACATTGACGAAGTTGAGGATTCACCGGTGAGGCTTCTTTTAACTTGAGCGAGTGGTTAAAAAGCATTGCTGCCCAACACTTTATTTTAGTGTCAATACTGTATGTCCTCTCAGTTGGGTAAAAACAAATGTGTGTAAAAGTGAGGTACAGGTTTGGTGGTTCAAGTTAAAAGAAACAACACTAGAGTTTGAAATTTTTTTTCCTGGCAGAAGCGTTAACCAAGAGAGAACTAAGGAGGTAAGGAAGACAGCGAGGTGGTAGGGGAGGGAGGAAAACTTTCGTATAATTATAAGTATGTTGCTGTTGTTGTGTTCTAGCATGAATAGTGATAGAGTAGCATTACATATTCATTAGAAAAACCACCTCTTTTTATGGCTGGTGATCCCTCTACACATGACCCAGACAAGGAAAATTGGTTTGGAAGGAAATGTCAGGGGACATCATGATTGACTGGTTAAGATATAATCACTTCCATTAAATACAGTAAACTCTCAGTTATCCATTGGCGCATCTGTCCCAAAAATCAAAATAGCTCCATTCATCAGGAGTGTTGCCACCAAGACGATTCAGCACCGTGAATCTCATCACCAAGACGCTGCTTTTGATATTACTGTACCTTTTTTTTTTTTTTTTTTTTTTTTCCCGTCTGTTCAGTATTAAATACACCTACAGTTCCTCCTCAGCACATTTC
>JAGKTI010015105.1:0-20880 GCA_018397915.1 Birgus latro | reverse complement strand
GCAATATGATGTGTTCTCTGTAAGATTCAAGT
Organism: Birgus latro; assembly: GCA_018397915.1. Lineage (NCBI taxonomy): Eukaryota > Metazoa > Arthropoda > Malacostraca > Decapoda > Coenobitidae > Birgus > Birgus latro. The sequence continues at coordinate 20,848 of JAGKTI010015105.1, read as the reverse complement.
TGCATACATTAATTAGCCACAGTTGTACTTAGATTACTTAGAAACAATAATATGCCTTTCAATAAACTAAGTTCTGACAAAAACAAAATTGTATTAATCAAAATTACTAGATGAAGTACCTTAGAGATGTAAGCCTATGTAACTAAAAGTTAGCCTTTCAAGCTTTCATAGCAGCACTCTGGGAAACAACGTCTTAACGTCAATCGCACGTGTTAGATCACTTTCAATGGACATGATGGCAAGGCAGTTCAGCTTATCTTGGCTCATTGTAGCACGCCCTTCACTTTTCACCAATTTCATTTTTGAGAAGCTGCATTCTGCCTTACACAGTGTGACATGCAATGACAAAAATATTCTCAAAGCTCTGCTGACATTTGGAAAAGTTGCTTCCAAATTCTGATGTTTTATGAACTTCAGCACTGACAGTGGTGAATCCAATTTCTCTTTCAGTCTGATCATGAAATCATAGAAATTTTCAAATTCATCGGCACAGTCAGAATCAAAATCATCTCTGTATTTTGATGTGAGATGGAGTACACTAGCTGGCAAATGCTCTTTGTTTTGATCTGAGAAACATTTTAGAAATGCAAAATCATCTGCAAGTCCTCTGTAAGCTTCTTTACGTTGTGCAAGACATGTCTGTAGTTTACCTATGATTACAGTGAAAGTTTGCACTCTGAACATCTTACCTGCTGGTGAGTCTCTGAATTCTTCATCTGGCAATTTGCTTTCATCAAAATAACTTTTTCGTTTTCTAGGACGTTTTACTTCATACTGATAATGTTTGTTTATGTATGGCATGATGGTCTTTGCATCATCTTCTACTTCATCAAATTTGACACGTAGTTGCTCAGTGAACTCTTCTAAAGATTTGAGCAATGATGTGGTTGTCAGCAAATCCTCACATTCCTTTTGCAGAATTAGGATAACTTTATTGAACCGAATAAGTATGCTGTTCCACACTTTTGCCATGAAACCTGTTTCAAGCTTTTCTAGGCCAGCAATTAGTCCATTTGCCTCTGACCTCATAAATTCAGGTTCATCATCATTAGCCACAAAGTCTTTTAGGTTTTCATACAGGCTTCTGTAGTTCTGGCACAGTGCTTTTGTTGCCTCTGCATGACAAGACCATCTCATATTTGACAAATGTTTTATAGTGAAAATCCTGTTATTTTCATTTGGAGTGAAACCCTTTATCAAGACAGCCCAACGATGTGTCGATCCTGACCAAAAGGCATAAAGTTTGTTCAGCAAGCCAAAAAAATGTACTGCCTCCAAACAGCAACTAACACTATGTACTCCTACAAGGTTCAATGAATGGGCAGCACAAGGTATATAATCAATGAGATTATTTGCATCTCTGATTTTCCTTTAAAGACCTGCATATCTGCCAGACATGTCGGCAGCATTATCATACGATTGTCCACAGCAGTTTTGAATGTCTATGTCCAGTTCTTTCAATTTGTCCAGGACCTTATCACACATATATTCTCCTGTGTGACTACTGATGGGAAGGTAAAGCAAAAAACGGTCCACTGGTTCAGCAGATGAAGAAGCATACCGAATAATGATTGCAAGTTCGTCAGTTCTTGAAGTATCAGGTGTAGAGTCTAAGCATGAGGAGTAGTATTTTGCACTCTGAATGTCTCTGCAAACAGTAGACAATACCTTTTTACCCATTATCAAAATAAGTTCATCACAGATACTTTTATTCCCATACCGTGAAAGGTGCTCCGCCAGAAAGGGATCAAACTTGCTTATTAGTTCAAGAATACCTAGAAATTTACCATTATGGGGCGAACCAACGATTTGATCAGATCCTCTAAACGCTAATCCACGCTCACTCAAAAACTTTATTACTTCTACCAAGCGCAAAGTAATGAGTGCCAATATTTCCTTTCATTATCAATCTGATGACAGAGCCCACTGTCAATACAACTACTGATTTTTGATCGTTGTACATAAGCTAGAGTTGTTTTTCTATGATCCACTGAACATTCATGTTCCCCAAGAGCTCTTTTGGTGTGTGCCCAGTCACTGAAACCATGAACAAATGGTGAACTTGCAGAGGCATTAGAGAAGAGCAAACATGTGAAACAGTAGAGTTTACTTTGCATTTTAGAGAAGAGCAACCATTCTCTCTTCACTGATTTGCCATTACTCAACATTCCAAAGAATGCAGACTTAGAGAGGAAACAGCATTTCAGCTGCTCACCTGAACCATACGTCCTTAATGTTCCTTTAAACTCAGAGTTATGATGCTGACAAATCTGGCCCAGCCTTTGACCAGTAAATCTGAAGTTCCTGTGATACCGTACAAGTCTTCTCCATTTCCCAGGGTCAGTTTCAATGTACTGAATACCGTGACATTCAACGTTTTCACTTTTCTTTAATTGGTTAATTGTATAATGTGCAGCAGAAAAGCCTGATGTACTACAACCAGCTGAGCCAGGCAAGTCCTCCACCTTTAACTGGTCATTCGTAGAAGATGTAGGCGTAACACAGACTCAACAGATGAGGTAGTATAGCCAGGTAAGTCTTCATCCTTTTGTTTGTCAAGTGTAGCATCGGGATCAGTAGATGAGGTAGTACAGCCAGATAAGTCTTCATCCTTTTGTTGGTCAGGTGTGGCAATAGGATCAGTAGTTGAGATAGTACAGCCAGGTAAGTCCTCATCCTTTTGTTGGTCAGTAATAGGTGTAGCATCAGCAGACAAGGTACTACTATGCTGCAAGTCTCTTTTCTCACTTTTGATTTTATAAAAAAATGAAGTAACTTTTCTCATTTTTTTAAGCTCAGTAGAAAACTCCCCCCCCCCCATTTAGCAGCTCCATTTCGCCTTTGCCAGTCATTATTTTAATAACTGAAACTGAAAGCCTGAAGTTCAGAACAGAATACGGTTAATATCAATGATTCACCAATTTCACGCGAAGGTAGACTGGGAGATATTTGTACAGCAGTTCCCCAAATTTATGTTATTCCATAACTCTAAAGTCTAAAGCACGGAATCATATTCATCTAGTCACAGCACACAGTAAACTCATGTAAAGGTACAAAATCCAGAGATAAATGTGAGTCAGTAAGTGTCTCGCCAAACAGCTCTCACAGAAGTTACACCAAAGAGTACACACCCAAGTATGTGGCCTATATACGCACCGACCAAACGTGAACACGACTGGACCGAAAGAGTGACTGATGACGCGGCTTATTTCTGTTCATGTGTGGGGGTGGGGAGAGGTGCATGTAGTAGCATTTATATTTAGACAAAAAGATAGCGCAGACAGAAAAATACCAGCACATATATTTTATTTGTACTATTAATAATATAAATAATTATTAAGATTTGTCCTTGTACATTAAAGTACTAGACATTCACCATTTATGCTGTAGGTGAATGGGCTGCAAGTTTTACATTATCATTATTATTATTATTTGCCTTTTGCAGGCTAAAGGGCCCCCTGGACAAAGGGCCCCCAGCCCGGGCTCCCCAGGCACCATTCTCACAATGGCCCTGTCTTACATTCTGCCATTTTCTCACTATCTTGTAACTTCTCCACTCTTCTCACGGGAGCTATTTCCTCCTGTCTTCCCCTTGGTCTCTTCACCCACTTTCTTTGCAGCCTTACCTTGGCCATCACTAAGTGATGGTCATAGCTTCCATTCCCATACCCTCTCCACACTCTTGCATCCAACACTTGTCTTCTCATTCGCTCACCCACACACACGTAATCCATCACTGCCTTTTGTTCTACAAGTTGACCATCCATCCTCCTCATGACCCTCCATGTATACCTGTGGATCATCTTGTGCCGAAAGTAGGTGTCGGCTATGCCAACCCCTTACCAGCACAGATGAAAACCAAGGCACTACCATTCCCATCCACCGCAGCAGGCACACCCCACTGACCAACCACTCCATCCACTCGTGCATTCCCAACTTTGCCATTCGTGTCTCCAATCAAAAAAACTCTCTCGCTCCTCTCAAACTTGTCAATACATGCTTCTACACTTGCCCAAAACTCATCTTTCACTCTTGCCACTCGGTCCTCTGTCGGCGCATACGCACATACAATTGCCCAAGCTTGTATACCTACTTTCATCCTCATCCATACAATCCTTGCACCCCCTGTTCCATACTCTCTTATATTCTCCTTCCACTTCTTGCTTATCATCAGACATACTCCCTCTCTTGCCCTCTCATTCTCATTAACTCCCGCACATATTCCTAAACCGAATTCCCATTCTCTCACCCTTTCACCTTTCCATTTAGTTTCAGTCAACCCACATACATCCACTCTTGCATCCTCAAGCACCTGAACAATCTCTCTCTCTTTCACTTCATCATTCACTCCTCTCACATTCAATGTCCTCACCCTCAGAATGTCCTTACTGCTGCGGCATATTCAAGCATTGGTATTATAAATGATGTAATTACAGTATCTTCTTTACCATTTCCTCACTGATGTATATAATGGCTATTGTCATAGTCACTAAAAGGTTATACCATACATGTTCCTACTTTTTCGTTTATATGGTCTTCTGGTGATAGTCTGTTCCTGATAATTACTCTGAATTCTTTTGTCATTGTCAGATACCTGTAAACTGTTGCTCCTTAGTCTGTAGTGTCAGTCAGGACTCTCTACATTCTTTTCAAATTTTATTACATGGCATTTTTCTGCATTACATGCCACCTACCATTTATGACTCCATTAATATAATTTTGTTAGATCCTTCTGTAACTTCTTACATGAATTCTCATTTTTTATTGTTCCTTGTATTTCAGCACCATCAGCAAGCATATTCATGTAACTCACTGATCCGATGTTATCATTTATATAATTTACAGTATATATACCAGAAACAGGATTGGGAGATCCTGAAAGAAGTGTTAATAAACAGTACAGGGCCCTCAAGAACAACTCTTGGGAGCTACTGATTCATTGTGTGAATGGACATGCCCCTCCCTCCAACCAAACATGAAGTAACTTGATGGTCAGTTGAGGGTGTATATGCTGCAGTTCAGGAGAAAAGAAAGCTTTACTGGGAGTGGAGAAAGGGTGATGGCAAAGAAGAAACCTTGGCTGCCAAGCATAGGGCTAGAAGAGAGGTTTACAGGGCAAAATCTGAATCTCAGACACATTTACTTGATAACCTAAATAGTGTGAAAAGGACGAATATGACATTTAAGGTGGCAAATCAGATGAAGAGGGAGAACAGGGATATCATAGGTGAGCAGTGTGTGAAGAATGATGAAAGAAAGGTAGTGGTAAACAGTGGACATATTAATGATGCCTGGAGACAGCATTACAATTGGTTGTTGAATAAGTTTGACTGAGACAGGGAAGGTTTGGAGCCAGCAGATCCAGTGTTTGGTCCTTGGCCTTTGATTGACACTGCTACTGTGAGCAGGGCAACAGGCAGGATGCAGGTGGGGAAGGCAGCAGGTGTGTCTGGGTTGACTGCTGAAATGCTGAAAGCCTCAGGAGATATAGGAGTGAGGTTAGTCACTGACATGATAAATACCATTATATATGAGTGTACTGTCCCAGATGACTGGCTGAAGAGTGTAACTGTAAATGTGTACAAGGAAAAGGGTGATGCCCCGGAATGAAGAAATTATAGAGGCATAAAGCTTTTGGACCAGATAATGAAGGTAATGGAGTTCTAGAAGGCATGATTAGAGAAAGAAAGAATACTGATGAGATGCAGTTTGGGTTTATGCCAGGCATGGGGACCATTGATGCCATATTCACTGTTCGACAGCTTCAAGAAAAATATACAGGAAAGAAAAGGGAATTGTATTTTGTTTTTGTTGATTTGGGGAAGGCCTTCAACAGAGTCACTAGAGAGGCAGTGAAGTGGGCAATGAGAAAGCCTGGGATCGAGAAGTGGTTGGTTTTGGACGTTATGGCTAAGTATGTGGGTGCTCGCACTCAGGTAAGTATGAATGGAGATCTGAGTGATGAGTTTTCCGTGAATGCTGGTGTGCATCAGGGGTCAGTCTTGAGCCCCAGGTTGTTTACTATGGTACTTGAAGCCCTCTCATGTGGCTTCAGAAATGGATTCCCATGGGAGATGTATGCTGATGATTTGGTGTTGATTACAGAGATTGAAAGGGAGACGGAGGAAAGATTTAGGAAATGGAGAGATGGTATGGGGCACCAGGGCTTAAAAGTAAATTAAAACGAAAGTGAAGGTATCTACAGCTCGGGCAGGTACTGTCAAAGAAGAGTGCAGTGTTTGTGACAAGTGGGTGCAAAAGAAAAGTAGTGGTATTTGAGGTAGATTGCAAGGTAATGTTGATTTCATGTGTGCAGTTTGTCGAGGAGAGCGTGTGGAGATTGTCAGGCGTGAAAGGAGTGAACTTGCTGGTGAGTCTCTCAAGTGTGTGGAAGAGTTTTGTTACTGGGAGAGCTGTTATGTGCTCGAGGTGAGGCTGGAGCTAGCTCTGTGGCTAAAGTGAGGAGTGCTTGGAAAAAATTCAGGGAGCTGTTCCCTCTCCTGACATTGAGGGCACTTCCTCCGTGCCCAGGAATCTTTGTATGCAACATGTGTATTGCTGAAATGCTGTGTGGAGTGTAATGCTGTATGGAAGTGAGGCCTACGCAGTGAAGGAAGAGGATATTCGCAGGCTCAAACGTAAAAGAAATGGCAATGATTAGGTGGATGTGCAATGTGTCCCTTTGTGCAAGGCCTGGGAGTGCTAGGTTTACGAAGGAGTTGAGAGGTAGGATGGGACTGGAGTACTGTATACTGTATTGTGATGAGGGGTAGACTTAGATAGTTTGGGCATGTGGAGAGGATGGGGGATGATAATTGGGTGCAAAAAGCAATAAGTGTTAATGTTGGGGGTAGAGTAGCAAGATGTAGGCCGAAAAAGACCGGAGACAAGGTTACTGAGCGTGACCTCAGGGATAAGGGACTAAATAGGGAAGCTGCCAGAGATTAAACAGCATGGAAAGCCATCATTAGGCGACCAAGGCCGATGCAGGTAAGCATGTTCGAGCTGTCAAAAACAAAACAAAACATAAAACGAAACACGCCAACACTGAACCCAATGGGACACTGCTTGTCACCTTCCTCTAGGACGAGTACGTTCCTCTTAATACTGTTCTCGCTACCTTTTCTCTTAGAAAGTCCTGCACCCACTGCAGTAGGTTTGTCTGGATACCTCCTTTTTATTCATGTTTCCATTTTAACCTTTCATTAGGAACTCTGTCAAAAGCATGTTGGAGCCAATGAAAACAAAAACGAAGTATATACTGTCTACCCATCCATCTCTTTCTTGCATTGTTTCTGCCACTTGCCACTCTGTCATAGAAACTTCAGAGATTTGCTATGCATGATACTCCTTTTCTCAACCCAAACTGCCATTCTGGTAACATTTTATATTTTCCCAAGCATTCTACCCATCTCTTTCCTATTAACTTTTCTACTATTTTGCTTACAACACTAGTAAGTGAAACTGGTCTGTAGTTCAATGGCTACTGTCTATTGCCTTTTTTATACAGAGGGACTATGTTAGCCTCTTTCCATGTTTCTGGTAACCTGCCTTGATTTAGTGACTTTTAAAATATTAATTGCATGCTTGCTTAAATCTTCTGCACATGCCACTCAAGGATGAGTGAGACTAGTCACTCTCATCTTAAATGTTAGGACTAACTTGCCTAGCCCCAGGCCCCTACACTCCTCATGAGGCGATGTAGGATTGGATGATTATAATGAAAAGGCACTCTCTTAACACCCAATTGGATATTTCATATGGTCCGTTTGCTTTCATTTAATCTAAATTTTTCATTACTTCTTCAATTTCTTTTTCTATCTATCTATTGCCAGACATCTCAATCCCGCACGGGGTGGCAACAAACAAATCGCCTCCATGTCGCTCTGTCCCCTGCCATTTCACTACCCTGCTCCCAACTCACACCCCCCTCTCTCATGTACCTCTCCACTCCATCCCTTCATCTCATCCTCAGCCTCCCCCTCCCTCTCCCCCCCTCCACCTCACTCACATACACTCTCCTCGTCAGTCTTTCACTCTCCATCCTCTCCATGTGCCCAAACCACCTTAACATGTTTTTCCTAACACTTCCTATCACGTCCACATCCACACCACAACGCTCCTTCACTTCTTCATTTGTTAGTCTGTGCTCCTCTCAAATAACTCATTTCCACTGCTCTCTCTTGACTTCTGTCCTTCCAACAAGGTCCAAGCTTCACTTCCATATGTTAGAGTTGGTATCACAATACTGTCATGTAACAACTTTTTCACATGCTCACTTCCCTGTTTCTTTTCACAGCTTTCAACAAACCAGCAACCTTCCTGCCCTGCTGCACCCTTTCAAGATAAACGTTTCCCAGTTTGTGTGGTGTTGCTTGTACTATTTCATTCATTTCAAATGGCTGTTCTTAAGTGAATACTAAGTTATTATTTAGAACTTCACAAATTTCTTCCTCCTTAACACAGTTCTTACCTTTGTCAACTATACTCTGTATCTTATCTTTAACCTTACTTTTGCTTTTTATACAGCTGTAAAAAAGTTTTGACTGGTCCTTACTCTTATCTATAAAGTCTTTTTCAAAAAATATTTGAGCTTCCCCTCTGATCCTGGTGTAACCATTTCTTGCCTGTTTATATCTCTCACATGCTTTTTCACTGCTGTGTCCTTTATATCTATTCCACAGTAGGTCTCTTTTGGTTTTAGCACACTGATAATTAAACCATTTGTTTAACCTCTTCACTTTCTCTTTCTGGTGGGGAATGTGCTTTAACCCCTAAAGTACTAATAGGATCAATCAATCCTTTCCCAGAATTTCATTAGATGCCTAATATGATTGATAGAGGAGCCTTTGTAAAAAACTGTGGACACTAGGCTTTGGCCTGATTGTGACGTATATCAATGCAAACCAATGAGAACTAAGTCCTGAGTAGGGAAGGGAGAGGATCCAGGTCCCTACCCAAGGTGGTAGTGGTGGTGGTGAGGGGGTGGGTGGGGGGGGGAGTGATTCCTCAACCACCCTCTTGTCACCTTCCTCTACCCCAATACCTTTGCTCCCTTTCCCCCTCCCTTGTCTCTGACTGCTTCCTGCTCCCTCCCTCCCCCTCCCCCACCATCCTCCATCACGCCACCATGGTTATCCCCCCTCCCTGTCTCCCTGGGGAGGTTTATATCCCCCTACCCACCCTCCATACCCCTGTACTCCTTCTCTGCCTTTCCTCTTTGTCTTGTGGTGTCTGTCTCCCACCTCTATATCCCCGTACCACCCCTCCAGGCCTCTCCTCACCCCACCTCCACCCACCACCCCTTGTAGTATGCCATCTGCTTACCTCCACCCCACCCCCCCGGCCTACAGTATTACACGTCATTATTACTATTCATGTCGCGTGTTTTCATTCATTACCAGATTATTGTTTGTGTAATTACATATACTGATGCACAAAATACAGAATGTGTTTTTTTCATGTTTTTTAATGAATTTCCATGTTTTTTGATGTTTTTTTGGGGGAAAAGTGTGTTACTGCTACAAGTATGTAAATGCCAAAGGTTTTTTGCATATACTTATCCTTTTGATGTACTAAGACTGATGGAAGTTTAACCCGCCCCTCCCAACCAATTTTTTACCCAACCCACCCTCAAAACCCGATCGATTTTCAACTTGTCTTTTTTTGGCTCCAACATTCGCTTTTGATGAGAAACATCAAAAATTTAACGAGAAAGTGCTCACCTGAAGTGAAAAATATCCTAAACAGGTAAGGGATCCCTCACCTGGATACCGGTTTCTATGATGCCACGCTCCATAAAAGACGCTCCCTATGTGAGGGAAACTTAACCAAAACCACACAGCCTCGTAGATATTTATTTAATTGGTACGAATTTATATGTAGTCCAAGAGTATAATGTATTGCTTTTCACACAACAATATAGGTGAGGAGTAAACTTGTTATGCTACGTATTTGTGGGTCGGTTTCTTGCCCTCAAATACGCAGGCTACAGCAGGTCCCTATTATAGACCAGATCGGTAACTCTAAGGAATAGGACTGGACACAAAAACAAGGCAGTGACTGTTACACACATATATTACAAATATCTTCCCAGAGACAATAGTACATCAACAAATACATTACAGGCTTACCTCATCATCCTTCCCTCCTCTTTTCTACCCTGATGGCTCTATACCTATTTCTTCTACTAATAAAGCCGATCTCTTTGCTCAGACTTCCACCTTAGACAATTCCTGTGCTGTTCCTCCATCACTTCCCCCCTCTGACTTCCTCAAGGCTGACATTAAAATTTCTTCAGCTGATGTATTTTCAGCCATCACTGGCCTCAATACTAACAAGGCATATGGGCCTGATGGGGTCCCTCCTGTTGTCCTCAAGAACTGTGCTTCTGTGCTTACACCCTGCCTAGGTAAACTCTTTTGCCTTTGTCTATCAACTTGTACCTTTCCTTCTTGCTGGAAGTTTGCTCTCATTCAGCCAGTTCCAAAGAAGGGTGACCATTCCCAACCCTCTAACTATCGTCCAATTGCTTTAACATCCTGTGTCTTGAAAGTGTTTGAGTCTATTCTTAACAGAAAATTTTTAAAGCATCTATCCAATCACAACCTTCTTTCTGATCGTCAGTATGGGTTCCGTCAGGGACGCTCCACTTGCGATCTTCTCACCTACCTTTCAGACTCCAGATCATCCTCCTTTTCGGACTTTGGCAAAAGCTTTGCCATTGGGCTTGACATCTCAAAGGCTTTCGATCGAGTCTGGCATAAAACTTTAATTTCTAAACTGCCCTCCTACGGTTTCTATCCTTCTATCTGTGCCTTCATCTCTAGCTTCCTTTCTGGTCGTTCTATAGCCGCTGTTGTAGATGGCCATTGTTCTTCTCCTAGATCTATCAACAGTGGTGTTCCTCAGGGCTCTGTCCTATCACCAACTCTCTTCCTTTTATTCATCACTGACCTTCTAAGCTGTACATCTAACCCTATCCACTCATACGCTGATGATTCCGCCCTTCACCTTTCCATTTGGTTCCCGCAACGCCCATCTCAGCAGTTACTTCAAAAAAGGGATGAGGCTATGGCACACCTAATGTCTGACTTGGCTCATATCTCTGACTGGGGTTAAAATAATCTTGTTGGTTTTAATGCATCAAAGACTCAGTTCTTGCACCTATCAACCAGACAAAACCTTCCACAGGAGTACCTGCTGATGTTTAATAATGTCCAGCTCATTCCTACATCATCCTTGAACATGCTTGGGGTTTCATTCACTCAGGATTTATCTTGGAAAGAACATATTACATCTCTTGTGAAATCTGCTTCCAAGAGATTGAGTGTGCTAAGCCGACTCCGAACCTTCTTTACCCCTACACAGATGTTGACTTTATACAGGGGTTTTATTCGCCCCTGTTTGGAGTACAACTCTCATGTGTGGGGAGGCTCCCCACATACAGCCCTTCTCAACAGGGTGGAGTCAAAGGCTTTCCGTCTCATTAACTCTCCTCCTCTTACTAGCTCCCTTCAACCTCTGTCTCTTCGCCGCACTGTTGCATCTTTATCTTTTTTCTATCGCTACTTCAATGGCCACTGTTCCTCTGAACTGTCTACTTGCATCCCTCCACCTCTACGATGGGAACATAGTATCCGTCTAGCAACAACCTCTCATCCCATTTCTGTCCAACTCTCTACTGCAAGAGTTAACCATTACTCCCAGTCCTTCATTTATGCAACTGGTCAACTCTGGAACTGTCTTCCTCTGTCTGTATTTCCTACTTCCTATAATCTCCAGTCTTTCAAACATAGTGTGTCAAGGCATCTCAAAATGAACGGATCTTGAATTTGGCTCTCTTTTGTGTTGTTTTTGTTTATTCTTGGAAGGAACGGTTTGCGGGCCCATGGCCTTTGGCTTCTTCTTCCTTGCATTAAAAAAAAAAAAAAAAAAAAAAAAAAAAAGGCTGGGTTGGCCGGGGATGGGTTAACAACTTAACACAAGGTTTTACTTGACTGGAAATCTGTCACTGTACCAGCTGGTAGAAAGAATGCTAATATTTACCCAGCACTTATGACACATAAAATACACTTATGATTCAGGACACAGGAATGAATTTACTACAATATCCCAATCTCGTATAGCACTGGACGGCACTGGTATATGAATTACGTTAACACTTGTGTCACAGACACTTGCCGGCCAGAAGTCCATCTCAGGTAGAGTCGGCCACGCGATGATCACTGAATGGGGGACTGCGCTATTCTAGCGGGGAATTTGGAGATGCCCAGACATACCCTAACTAATGTGCTCGGACACTGGGGTGGATGGAGGTTTAACACACAAGGGGAAGGCACGATGGGAATAATTTCTTTTCCTTTTGTTAGCCACTGAGGTGTTTCACTTGCGTGCCGGTGCACGAGGGAGGGAGAGTTTTAATAAACAAGGGAATGGCACGATTGGTATAATACAGTAATCCCTCCACTATCCGACGTAATAGAGCAAAAGGCATGTCCGGATATTGGTCTTGTCCGGATATTGGCCCAGAAGCTCCAGAACTGGTCATTCATGACCCTAACCTAACCTAAATCAGAAAACCACCTACCTACCTCCCTACTGAACATACATAGCACTTATTTAAAGTCCCCTTTCACATAAATAATGCACACAAAGCATGAATTAACTGAATTTTAACCCAAAAATGATGATTTAGAGGTGAGTAAGGCATAGGTGTTCACAACTTGCCAGCAAGTGTAAGTAAGTATCAGACATGGAAATCACTATGAAAATCACCCTTTCTCAAATCTATCTATCTATTGCCAGACGCCTCAATCCCAAACGGGGTGGCCACAAACAAACCGCCTCCATGTCACTCTGTCCCCTGCCATTTCACTACCAAGCTCCCAACTCACACCCCCCTCTCTCATATACCTCTCCACTCCATCCCTCCATCTCATCCTCGGCCTCCCCCTCCCTCTCGCCCCCTCCACCTCACTCACATACACTCTCCTCGTCAATCTTTCACTCTCCATCCTCTCCACATGCCCAAACCACCTTAACATGTTTCTCCTAACGCTTCCCATCACATCCTCAACCACACCACAACGCTCCTTCACTTCCTCATTTGGTAGTCTGTCTCTCCATGTGACTCCACATGCTCCTCTCAAATAACTCATTTCCACTGCTCTCACTCTTGACTTCTGTCCTTCCAACAGGGTCCAAGCTTCACTTCCATATGTCAGAGTTGGTATCACAATACTGTCATTAACAACTTTTTCACTTCCATGCTCACCTCCCTGTTTCTTATCACTGCTTTCAACGAACCAGCTGCACCTTTTCATATCATATGCATTAAATAATAGACATAAAGCATGAATTCATTGAATTTTAACCCAAAAATGATGATTTTGAGGTAAGTAAGGCATAGATGTTCATGAGTTGGCAGCTTAGTGTAAATAAGTATCGGACGTGGCTATCACTATGAAAATCATCATTTCTCATATCTTATGCACTAAAATATGGGATACAAAGCATCAGATAAATAAATTGTTACCAGAAAAAGGGTTAGGTATGGCAAAGGTGTTCACTGTTCACCAACAGCACCAGTCATTCTTGACCCTAACCTAACCTAACCTAAATCAGAAAACCACCTACCTACCTCCCTCCTGGACATGCATAGCACTTAGTTAAGACCCCATTCACATAAATAATTGGCACAAAGCATGAATTAATCGAATTTTAACCTAAAAATGATGAATTTGAGGTGAGTAAGGCAGGGGTGTTCACGAGTTGGCAGCTTAGTGTAAGTAAGTATCGGACGTGGCTATCACTATGAAAATCATCATTTCTCATATCTTATGCACTAAAATATGGGATACAAAGCATCAAATAAATAAACTGTTACCAGAAAAAGAGTTAGATATGGCAAAGGTGTTCACTGTTCACCCACAGCACCAGTCTTTCTTGACCCTAATCTAACCTAACCTAAATCAGAAAACCACCTACCTACCTCCCTCCTGGACATGCATAGCACTTAATTAAGACCCCATTCACATAAATAATTGGCACAAAGCATGAATTAATCGAATTTTAACTCAAAAATGATGATTTTGAGGTGAGTAAGGCAGACATGATTATTACTGAGAAAATCACCTTTTCACAGCCTATGCACTCAAATATGGGACACAAAGCATAATGTAAATAAAATGTAACCAGAAAAATTATGAGTTAGAGGTGTGTGGGGCAAAAATGTTCACCAGCTGACTAGATAGTGAATGTATGTAAGAGACATGGTAATCACTGAGAAAATCACCTCTTTCACAGCCTGTGCACTCAAATATGGGACACAAAGCATGAAGTAAATAAAATGTAACCAGAGAATGAGGATTTAGAAGTGATTATGGAAAATATTTAGCAGTTGACAATGTTTACTTACAGTCCATGATTGTTGTTTACCCCCATCTCTAAGGTTTTTACAGTGGTCATAATTGCTCTTGAAGCATGTCCAGTAATCCAGTGTTTAACTACACTTAATCCTTAGCACTGTGACTTTTGATTATTTAAACAAGAACGAAAATACCACAAACGATCGGACAGCCATCCACTGTTCACGGGAGTTGAGACAGAACTAGTAGGAGGGAGATTGTGCGGGAAGGGAGCTAGTCGGCACGGGTGGGAAATTCAAATTGACGCGGTTGGAAAAAATCGGATTTTTTTGGGGGAGTGGGGGTGGGGGTGGGGGGTGGTGGGGGTGGTGGTGGTGGTGGTGGTGGGGGGTTCAGCCATCAGCCCACGATGTCCGAATAGTGATGTACCTGGATAGTGGACGCCCGGATAGTAGAGAGATTTTGTTCTGTTGGTCACTGTGGCGTTTCGTTCACTGGGGGATGAGCGGGACTCTACTCGGGATATAAATTGGGCCAAAGTTACTATTAGGCTCGTCCAATCTTACACTTGGGCTCCTGGTCACTTATCGCTAGAATATACTCTAGGGAATTAATCACATGGTATAAACTAATGCACACACATATATCTGGGTCCAGAAAGCACAACAAAGGTAAAGTCCACTCGTTTCACTACTACTGGTGGGCCGCAGGTCGATTCCTCCGTCCGGAGGAAGGGCAGAGTGACACGCCCCTGGACAGGGCCCCACACATAGTCGTGGGACTAGGGGCTCGCCCCGAAGAGAGCCAGGAGACGGGCCTGACGTCGAGTCTGGAAGACACTCAGAGAGGTCTCGCCCACAGGTAAGTCGCGCCCTGGTGTTCGGGGCAACTCCCGGGGTGACTGAGGACCCAGGGTACTGGAACCCAGGGTGGCTGGACTGCAGCAACGGCTGGAGGGAGGCGGTGCCGTCAGGGTCATCAAACTGGGACCTCCGGCCAGGAGAGTAGTGGACAGGGCCAGACATCGGCTGTGGGGTCTGCTGGGGCTACGCTTTGATGGTTGGTCACACTGGTAGAGTTGCAGGGAACCAAGGCCTCGGGTGATGCCTTGCCACGGCTCAGGGGAGGGGTCCTCTCTGGCCGCAGGATCTCCTGTGGGAGAGAAGCAGACTGTGGCCTGCTCTACCTCTGGCCTGATGTGACTAATGGCTGACGTCGTGGTGGCACAGGGGACAACAGCTTCAGTGTGGCTAGTGGCCTGCATTACCTGTGGCCTGATGTGACTAGTGGCCGACGTCGTAGTGGCACAGGGGACTGCAGCTCCAGGGAGGCTGTAGCCTGCTCTACCTCTAGCCTGACTCAACTACCAGCTGACGTCGTAGTGGCACAGGGGGTTGTAGCTCTGGTGCAGCTAATGGCCCGTACCGTGGAGCTAAGAGGACTAGTAACAGAGGGACGGACTGTAGCCGATCCTGCCTCGTACCCAGTATGGCTTGTGGTTGGTATTGCGGTGCTACTCTGGGGGGAACGACTACAGGAGTTGGACGACTTGTGGCCTGCCCTGCCCGACCAACACGCGTCCATGCCGCAGCCCTGTAGCGGGGATGCAACTAGGGAACGGACTGTAGCCAGTTCTGCCCCGTACCCGGTATGACAGTGGCCAATACCACGGCGTTGCGTGGAGTTATAAACTCCACCCCTTACCTCGTGAGTGGAATTTCGGCCGGAGACTAGGCGCCGGTGACTGCTACCTTTCCGGAGCATCACCTGGGAGTAAGAGGGGCGCCGGGGAGGGATACAGGTGCGCCGTTCCTGTTCCTAGCCGCTCAGTGTCAGCGGCGGACCCCCGCTGGTACTGGGAGGGTTGAGGGTGTTGGTGTCGTCTGCATTGGCAGTCTCGTCATCTGCGGCCTCAACCCCTAACTCCTGCATTTCAAGACTAGCACCAGTCGAACAGGGCAGTACTAACGAGGCGGATGGAAAGCTGATGACAGAGAGAGCTGGAGTTCCCGTTTCATCAGCCCTCGGGACTAGTTCCGACCATCCGCCTTTGCTGAACTTTTTTAATGTTTCAGTTACACGGAGAGTAGGCCAGCATGCTCTCTAGCACAAGTTTCTCTAATTGTCAACACCAAACTACATGCACAGTACACGCTACACTACCTTTTCAAAAAAATAAAAAATAAAAAAAATAATGGCAAACTACAACAGTGCCTTGGAGTCCCCAGGGAGGGGGGGAGACCATAAATGCCCCCACCATCCACCCCTCTCCCGGTGATGACTCACGCCTGGAACCACTGTCTGACTCACTTCTTCATTTCTGCAACATTCGCGGCCTTTCCTCTAACTTTCATTCTGTGGAACACCACCTCTCCTCCACTAAACCTCACCTTCTTTTCTTAACACAGACTCAGCTGTCTGAGGCAACCGACAGCAAACTCTTTTCTGTATCCTCATACTTTCTCCATACTCATTTCAAAGCCAAAGGTGGCTGTTGTGTAAATGTACGCAATGACCTATTTTGCTCTCATGTTCCTGAACTTCATTCTTCTGAATTCTCTACTCTCCGGCTTCAGCTCTCCTGTCATTCTCTGACTAAATATATCTGTGCTGTTTACTTATCGCCTAATTCTACTGACTATCAAAAATTCTTCGACTATCTTACTTCTACGATGGAACACATTCTATCCATTTCTCCTTTCTCTGAAGTCTCCATTCGTGGAGACTTCAATGTTCACCACCACCTTTGGCTCTCCTCTGCTTTCACTGATCCACCTGGTGAACAAGCCTACACCTTTTCTATCCTTAACGACCTAGAGCAGCTTGTACAGCACCCTACCCGTATCCCTGACCGCCTTGGAGAGAGCTCCAACATACTTGATCTCTTCCTTACAACTAATCCTTCTGCTTATACTGTTAATCTTTTTTCTCCGTTGGGCTCCTCCGATCATAACCTTATTATCTTAACCTGTCCTATCGCTCCTGTGCGGCCTGGGGACCCTCCAAAGAAACGTCGTCTGTGGTACTTTGGAGCTGTGGATTGGGAGGCCCTCAAGCAGTACTTCTTTGATTTTCCCTGGAATGATTATTGCTTCCATGGCCGGGAGCCATCTGTGTGTGCCTTACGCATTACGGAGGTTATTCTCTCGGGCATGGAAGCACACATTCCTTTCTCATATCCTTTGTCTAACGCAGGAAAGCCTTGGTTTAATCACGCTTGTTCTAATGCTGTCCGCAACGAGGAGAGGGCCTACAAAAGGTACCGGAGCCAACCCACCCCTGAATCACATCTTTCTTATTGTTTCTGCCCGGAATCATGCTAAGTCTGTTCTTCGTTCTGATAAAAATAATTTCTTCTGCACTAAATGTTCTCAACTCTCCAACTAAAATTCTTCATGTTCCTTCTGGCACCTTGCCAAAAAATCTTTCTAACAACTTTACCTCATCATCCTTCCCTCCTCTTTTCTACTCTGATGGCTCTGTAGCTGTTTCTCCTACTGATACAGCAGATCTCTTCGCTCAGACTTTCTCCTCCAATTCCACCTTAGACGATTCCGGTGCTGTTCCTCCATCACTTCCCCTCTCTGACTTCCTTATGGCTGACATTAAAATTTCTTCAGCTGATGTACTTACAGCCATCACTGGCCTCAATAATAACAAGGCATATGGGCCTGATGGGATCCTTCTTGCTGTCCTCAAGAACTGTACTTCTCTTCTTACACTGTGCTGGGTAAACTCTTTCACCTTTGTCTACCAACTTGTACCATTCTTTCTTGCTGGAAGTTTGCTCTCATTCAGCCATTCCCAACCCTCTAACTATCGTCCAATTGCTTTAACATCCTGTGTTTCAAGTGTGTTTGAGTCTATTCTTAACAGAAAAATTTTAAAGCATCTTTCCTATCACAACCTTCTTTCTGATCGTCAGTATGGGTTCCATCATGGACGCTCCACTGGTGATCTTCTCACCTACCTTTTGGACTCCTGGTCATCCTCCTTTCGGGACTTTGGTGAAAGCCATTGCACTTGACATCTCAAAGGCTTTCAATTGAGTCTGGCATAAATCTTTAATTTCTAAACTGCCCTCATACGGTTTCTATCCTCCTATCTATGCCTTCATCTCTAGCTTCCTTTCTGGTCGTTCTATAGCTGCTGTTGTAGATGGAAATCCTTTTATTCATCAATGACCTCATAAGCTGTACCTCTAACCCTATCCACTTGTACGATGATGATTCCACCCTTTTTTACCCTTTCAGTTCCCACAACGTCCGTCTCAGCAGTTACTTCAGCAAACAAGGGATGAGGCTACGGCACACCTAATGTCTGACTTGGCTTGTATTTTTGACTGGGGTAAAAATAATCTTGTTGTTTTTAATGCATCAAAGACTCAATTCTTACACCTATCAACCTGCTAAAATCTTCCACAGGAGTACAGGCTGATGTTTAATAATGTACAGCTTGTTCCTGCATCATCCTTGAACATGCTTGGGGTTTCATTCACTAGGGATTTATCTTGGAAGGAACATATTAAACCTCTTGTGAAATCTGCTTCCAAGAGATTAGCCGAACCTTCCTTACCCCTGCACAGTTGTTGACTTTGTACACGGGTTTTATCTGCCCCTGTTTAGAGTACAACTCTCATGTGTGGGGAGGCTCCCCACATGCAGCCATTCTCAATAGGGTGGAGTCAAAAGCTTTTCGTCTCATTAACTCCCCTCCCCTTACTAGCTCCCATCAACCTCTGTCTCTTCGTCGCACTGTTGCATCTTTATCTCTTTTCTGTCGCTACTTCAATGGCTACTGTTCCTCTGAACTGTCTGCTTGCATCCCTCCACCTCTACGACAGGCACGTAGCACCTGTCTAGCAACAATCTCTCATCCCTTTTCTGTGCAACTCTTTAATGCAAGAGTTAACCATTATTCCCCGACCTTCATTTATACAACTGGTCAATTCTGGAACTGTCTTCCCCTGTCTGTATTTCCTACTTCCTATGATCTCCAGTCCTTCAAAAGCAGTGTGTCCAGGCATCTCTAAATGAACAATGGATCTTGAATTTGGCTCTCTTTTTGTATTGTTTTGAGTTATTTGAAAGGAGCGTATGGAGTCACATGGAGAGACAGACTAACAAATGAGGAAGTGAAGGAGCATTGTGGTGTGGTTGTGGACGTGATGGGAAGCGTTAGGAGAAACACGTTAAGGTGGTTTGGGCATGTGGAGAGGATGGAGAGTGAAAGACTGACGAGGAGAGTGTATGTGAGTGAGGTGGAGGGGGTGAGAGGGAGGGGGAGGCTGAGGATGAGATGGAGGGATGGAGTGGAGAGGTATATGAGAGAGGGGGGTGTGAGTTTGGAGTGTGGTAGTGAAATGGCAGGGGACAGAGTGACATGGAGGCGATTTGTTTGTGGCCACCCCATTCGGGATTGAGGCGTCTGGCAATAGATAGATAGATAGATGATAAACTTTGTGAGATGCGAGATACGACTTGATAGTCGTATGCTCAGTCAGTCCGAAACGTGTTGAGAAGCACGAAATCGAACAAAAAAATGTGAAACTGAACACTAATTAACTTACGAGAACACATAGATGAAAGTATTTTTTTCTAATTAGCAAACATTTTCGTTCCATTTCACCCCCTAAAACTGCGAAACCTATTATGAGTGTGAGGCGAGGAACGAGAAAGGATTGATGACTGTATGCTCAGTCAGTTGGAAATATGTTGGAAAACATGAAAAATTGAATGAAGAATGTGGAACAGAATGCTAACTTACAAGGACACATAAATGAAGTATTTTTTCTCTATTTAGCAAACATTTTCGTTCCACTTCGTACTTCTGAACTGTAAAACCTTGTATGAGTGTGGGGAACAGCTAAGTGAGGCGCGAGAAAGAACTGATAACCATATGCCCAGGTGGTACGAAATGTGTTGGGAAGCATGAAATTGAATGAAGAATGTGGCACTGAGCCCTAATTTACGATAACACATGGATGAAAGTTTTTTTTTCCCTGATTAGCATACATTTTCATCCCATTTTGTCCCCTGAAACTGAAAAACCCATAAATTTTAATCTAACTAGTGGCCTTTGAGTGTGCCCAGGAAGCATATTTCAGTTCTGTAACCACCGAGAACCCTCAGCCAGGAACGACACTTACCCAGTCGTTTCAAAACTGTCCATAATTTTTTCTCGAAAATATGCTCAGTGTGTTCCCAAGGAAAAATTTCATTCACAATCTAACCTATCCCTCTAGGGCTGCTTGGCTGGGGTGGCTGGCTGTGGTATTGAGAAAAATACCCATACAGAATGGAAATATGCGCCCAGGAAAGGTGGAAAGGTACCCAGTCTAGAGGGTGACGTAATTGCGCGTAACTTTCAAATTTCGAAACTATGCCAGCTGAGTTCCCGCGTGAGCTCAAGTTTTTCCATGTTTTGAGATGACTTGTTGCATCATGCTGACCACGTTAGAACATAAACATGTTACTCAA
>JAGKTI010015104.1:0-20880 GCA_018397915.1 Birgus latro | reverse complement strand
ATGTGGAACTTACACATGATCGTGTGCTTGTAAACACTAGTATTTTTCAGTTATCACAAATAGGATCAAAAGTGTAGCTGGTAGGGAAATTTATTCTAGTTTACTTGGCTACTGATTTTGGTGCACAAACGACCGCATTATTGATAACTTTGTAGATTTTGTAATATAACTTTTCTTTCAGTTACTTTGCATATTACACTTTAGTAACTGTCTTGTATTTTACTGATGCCAGCAGAATTGCCCTGCTTAAACTGATTACATACTTTTGTAGTTATTTTGCGTCACCTCCAAACGAATTTATTCGGGATAGAATAACTACCGGTAGTGAAAGAGTTAATGAAGGTTGCATCTAACTCTTTAGTCTGAATTACCTTCTGAATCTAACCCAAATAGTTTAATGGTTGGAATAATAAAACAAAAATATATCATACGATTGAAAGAGCTAAAATTAAGTAGAAGTGCATAACACAAAAAAATATAGAGCTATGGTTTGCAACGATAGGCGCCAAAGAATTGATGCTATGGAGTCTCCCATGTCAATTGGCATTGGCACTATTCGTATCTGGTCGTGGGTGCTGTCAGGCTGGCATCGATTATGAACGCTGCTGGACAATGCTACGAGTTCTTCACAGCAGGATGTCTGGAACGGGAAACCCCCTAGGCCCCACCCAGTTTTAAATGATCGTTGCGGTGATGCAGAGGACACTCGGGTCCGAAGTTCGACACATGAGCTAATTATAGGATGGAACTTCGTTTGGGGGTTTTGAGTTGTCAAATGCTCTCGGAGGTTGCACGATTGCCTTTATTGCCATAAGACCTGGTGCGCATGTTGGTCAGCAGAGCTGCGTTCAATGAGATGAGGCAGCCAGGCTATGGCGATGTCAGCACTGACGGCCAGACCTAATACTGGCCTGCTTGTGACAATCTTGGCCATCTTAGGGGTGCTGCTGCTGTGGCGATTTCCACTTGCTTTGTCTCTGCAGTTGTCAGGGTTAGCCTCCTCCGGTCGGCAAGTGTTCACTTTGGGTTTCATCTTTCTCATTGCAGGGTATGCTCTCACCGAAAGAATTTATTTCGAGCAGGAAGAGCTGTTATACATCAGGTTCGATGCATTTGTAGAAATTTACACATCGTAAGATGCGTTATGAGTCTTGGGCGATTTCTATGCAGTTACTGGCACTTGCAGGAAAGGCTATAAAGAATATGTCATTTTCCATGGTTCTAGAACCAAGCATTGCGAAATGATCCTAAACACTTTCCTTGCAGAATCACGATTCAGTAAAAGCTCACTGGTGATGATAAGCAGAAACGTATAAATGTGCCGACAGTTTCATGACAGCATGGAGCTTTTACGGCACGGGATATACAAGTTCCGGATTAGCAATAAGGTGTACATATCCTTATTAATGGGGCTGTTTATCGCTATCGCATCATCCACTGAGAAATGTACATACTGGTAAAGTTACGGCAATGTCTATGAAAGTTTCAAAAAACACAGTTTTCAGTGAAGGAAACGCAAAAAAAAAGAAAAAAAGATTTGCTGGAACTATACTAGTAGGAACCGACTCTACGAAAGTTATCAAATTGGAGAGATTAAGGATGTAAATTGAAGCAGCTTTAAGACGACCCAGGGACAGCCCGTTCACCTTATTAATTAAAATCTGCTTTATTGTGCAATATGATGCGACACCTCGTACAGCTCACGAATCCATGGCTTTCTTGAAAGAAAAGTTTCACGGCCTTGTAATCAGTCTTGGCACCACACGTGAATGGTTTCCACAGAACCCTGATAATTCCCCGCTCCATTTTTTTCTGTTGCCGGGATGCAAAATGGTTGCTTATAAACACAACCTCCCAGCGATACCGTAAAAGCTTTAAAGAGTGAAGTGGAAGCCAACACATGTACAGCAACGCCCATCAACTGTTGCAGAAACACCGAGAACTTCAAATAGTTATTGTTCCAGTCGTTATGATAGTCATACTGAATGCATCCGTTATAATTACTACCTAAGCGGCCACTTTGGGTTTTCTGTGAATTTCTATGAATTACTTTTCATTTCTGATTAGATCTGAAAAGCTATGTGAAGCCACGTTTGTTCATTAAAACTCAGAATGCGTTGCCTTTTGCTGAGTGGGAGAAGGTTGGCTGGGCGCGGGAACACTGTATTATCACTATTTCTGAATGACAAGAAAACCGCAGTATCTGTATGGTCTGTGTATCTGTGCTCTGTGTGTATGTATGTATGTGTGTGTGTGTGTGTCCCTGCTGCATAGATAGCATACTGTTATTATCTATTTCCCAGACGCACTTGGTCATTGCCTTATCTCCCCCTCCTTTCATCATTTTCCCCTCCCTTGCTCTCTTTCCTTCTCTTTGCTTCATTAATTCTCTTACAGTATAATTTTCTCATTATTTACACTTCTTCTTTGTTCCCCTTTCTTTCTCTTCCGATTGCCCTCTTTTACTCTCCTCTTTTCCTCTACCCTTGTCCTTCTCCTTTTGCTCTTTTTTCCTTCTGCCTGTCTTTCCAACTCTTGTGGTCCCTTTCTCTCGCTTTCCCTCACTTTCTTTGCCGCATTCTCTTCCTCTCTCTTTTTATTTAATCATCTTTCTCATTGTCCTTCTTTTCCTTTATATTTGTTTCATGGGTTCATGTTTTTTGCCCAGTTCACTTCCCTGTTTTTCTGCATCATTGCTGCCCCTTCCCTTGGTTGCTTTACTACCTACCTGTGCTACTTTACACCATATTTTTGCCTGTCTACTTGACTATCACTTTTTTTTCTTACCCTACTGGGCAGATACGTAATTACCTAACAACCTAACTAACTTTGGCTACTAAGCAACTAAATAATGACAAAAGTAACCGTTGCAATAGTGCACTCGTACAAACTTCTTAATAACGCTCCAGTATTATGGCGTCAAATTCTCAGCTAAAGATGTTTACCGCTGAGTAGCAACTAAATAATAACAAAAGTAACCGTTGCAATAGTGCACTCGTACAAACTTCATAATAACGCTCCAGTATTATGGCGTCAAATTCTCAGCTAAAGATGTTTACCGCTGGGTTAAGGAAATACTTCCTTGTATACTGCCATTTTTACGACGGAATGTACAACCACAGTTCACTACCGTTTGGGGGCCATGTTATTTTTTTTTTAGAAAATACGATCGCGTTGAACATTTTCCATTCAAATGTTCCTTTCGTTTCAAAACAACCCCTTATATTGACGTATAATTTGAGGTTGTATCTAACCACTCAGCTTCAAATATTGTCCTCTGAGCTTGGTAACTGCCTCTGATAGTTGCAAGAAGTTAAAAAAAAAATACCAGACGCGAGGAGTTAAACTGCTTGTGTTCTATCGACTACTGTACTAAATTTCTGTCGGCGCGCGCGCGTTACTTGAGCAAAACATGACGGTGTTGGTGCCGACTTAAAATGTAGCGCCTTCAAAGGTACATGATGTTGGGAACTGATTTTTTTCTTTATATAATCGTGTAAAAAATAAATAAGTAAATAATTAGGTATATTGTCAGAGAAAATGTCCGACGGTTCAGCCTTTTGATTCTGTATTGTTGCTTTTGATGTTGTTATTATTCCTGTTTGAGTGTTGGTGTGTCTATGTTGTCGTGTCTTGTGTTGGTGTGTCTATGTTGTTGTGTCTTGTGTTGGTGTGTATGTTGTTGTGTCTTGTGTTGACGTGTCTGTGTAATTGTGTGTTTATTAATTGATGTTTCTGTGTTTTTCCTTGTATCGGTGTTCTAGTAGCTTTGTTTATGCTTCACCCTTTTTTTCCGCTGCTATAGATTACTTTATTTCCGGTTCAGTCCATGATTTTTCAGATGTATCGCTACTGTTATTCAGCTGATGTTTGTACCTGGTGCTGAATTTTGACAGTATACCTACATTTTTAAGTAAACCCGCGTGCATTTCAGCTTGACTGGCATATTTTAGCTTTAGGCGTGTGTCTGTCAGTCTGTCTTCGAAATTAATAACACAGTTGTTTTTTTTTCACTCTTTTTAAATTTTGGCAGAATGTTTAACAACCAACTAAAGGAAGTCACATTATTTCATGGAACAACGGCCAAAGGTCAAAGTCACAGACAAGCTTATCATCATCAGTTGTAAGCCAACGTTGATCAGACTTGATGTAACAGTTGAGGATAAGACTATGCGAAAATTGTGAGAACAGTGAGACAGAGGTCAATGTTACATTACAAGGTCAACATTCGACTGTGCAATGCCTAAAAAAGGCTTCAGTTAATTTCAGCCAAGCTTGGTGGAAGGGCTGAGGGTCATCCAAGGGATGGACACACTGGTTTTAGATCAATATGTGTAAATGGCAGATCAAGGTCTCTGGGTCAGTCAACAAAAACATTAAAAAAAAAAAGCCAGCAGGCTACGATGGCTAGCTCTAAGAGGACCAAGCTTTGGCCCACCTGAGGAACTGTACAAATTATAGGTGGCACTGCCAGTGACCAGAAGTGAGTCTCGACACTAAAAGTCATTTCTATATGGAGGTATTCCAGTCCAACATTCCACCCAAGAATCATGTCCCTGGCTTAATAAACTTCGAAGCCTTAGCATTTCGCACGAGCATAGTTGTGATTTTAGCTATTTTCACCATTTTAGCATTTGATGACCTTTGATCCCTGACATGTTCAGTGTAGCACATAGGTGTACTGTAGAAACTTGTAGTACTAGACAATGTACAATGTCTATAAGCATGCAAACATTCATTCAATTCCGTCAAGCCACTGGGGATCTAGGGGAGCATTTTTGGAAGTCGCTACTGGTTGCTAGGGAAACTGAGGCCAACCTTTGCAGGGTCATACTTGAAAACTAGAAGAGAGAGGGAGAAAATGGATGGCACACTTCCGACAGGGAATCTTAAATGTATGGCTAAAGACGTTTGAGCTTTCTACCCCCATTAGTAATGCTTCTACAGCTCAAAACGTGAGAAGTATGAAAAAAGTGGTTTTATAGCCGTTGTTAGGCAACAAGTACTTGAGAAGCAACCAAAACCCTGCGGCCATAACTAGGTCATAGGCTGGT
The DNA here is from genome assembly GCA_018397915.1 of Birgus latro. NCBI lineage: Eukaryota > Metazoa > Arthropoda > Malacostraca > Decapoda > Coenobitidae > Birgus > Birgus latro. The sequence continues at coordinate 15,826 of JAGKTI010015104.1, read as the reverse complement.
CATTCTACCCAAGTTTAGTCGGAATCGGTTAATTCTGAAGGGTAGAAATGCATGCCACAATTAAACAAGACAAACCAGTAGGCGACATTGGCCACCTCTAAGCTGACCAAGCTTTGACTCACCTGAGGTACAAACTATAGGTGGCTCTGCCAGTGACCGGAAGTTAGTTTTGACACTGAAAGTCATTTCCATATGGAGGTACTCCAATGCAAGGCTCCACCCAAGAATCACAGCCCATGCTTGATATTCTTTGGAGCCTTAGTATTTCGCGTGAGAAAGGTCATATTTAGCGCGTTCCATATATTCTACACTTGACGACCTTTGACTCCTGACCTGGCGGATGTGGGTCATACATGTACGAACCACAGTTGTAATTCTCGATAGCGTCTATAAGCATGCAAATTTCATTCGATTCCATCCACCCACTGTGGTGCTAAGGAACTTGAAATTCACCGAATGGCCCACCAGAGGTTCAAATTCTAGTTGGCACTGCCAATGACCGGAAGTGAGTTTTGATACTATATGTCATTTTTGTATGGAGGTACTCCAGTGCAACATTCCACCTAAGAACCATGTCCTTGGTTTAATAATCTTCGGAGCCTTAGCATTTCACACGAACATAGCTATTTTCATTGATTTTGCATTTGATGACCTTTGACCTCTGACCTGGCCAATGTAGCAAACAGATGTACAATAGAAACTTGTAGTACTAGTCAATGTCTATAAGCATGCAACCTTTCATTCAATTCTATCCAGCCTCTGGGGAACTAGAGGGGCATTTCTGAAAACCAGTACTGGTTGCCAGGAATGCCGAGGCCAATCTTTGCAGGGTTGCCACTCAAACACTAGAGAAGAGAGGGGAAAAATGGATGGCACACTTCCGATAGGAAATGACCTCAAGATTACTCCTGAAGAAGTCAGAGGATTCCACGCCCATTGGTAATGCTTCTACAGCTCAAAACGTGAGAAGTACGAAAAATCGGTTTTTCGGCCGTTGCTGGGCAACGAGTAGTTGCTTAGGAACCAAAGCCTTGCGGACACAACTGAGTTATAGGCTGGTCATTGTATCCAGGTTTGGTCGGAATCAGTTAATTCTGAAGGGTAGAAGTGACTGCCACAATTAAACAAGAATACATGAATACAAGAAAGAAAATACGACTAACAATAAGGGCAGCATGAGGCTGGCCAGAAGAAACCAAGCAAGAAAATGCGACCAACAATAAGGGTAACATGAGTTGGCCCCCCCAAAAAATAAAAAAAATCAATCTGGAGTAATCTTGCTGGACGGGTTCAGGGCCTGGAAAAGAGGAATGGTTTCCATTTAGTGAACTATCGGTGGAAAGTCAAGGTCTGTGGGTAAATCAAATTTTCGGGCCTTAAACGAATTGGATTGCTGGGATGTTGTTGGCAGCTGTAAGTGCTCCATCTTTTTATTCTGTCGTGTCTGACTATGATATTTGTTGGTGTGTCTGTATGTGTGTGTATTATACTTATTGACAGTTTGCTTCCCTGTTATTGTATTTGTTGGTGTGACTATGTTAATTTAGTTGGTGTGCTAGTCTTACCTTTGTTTTTGTCAGATTTTTATTGCTTTCTTTGCTGAAGTAATCATCTATTATTTTTGATAGGTTTTCTGTATTAAAAAAAATTGTGTTTGTCTTTTGGTGCGTCTCTCTGCTGTGGAATTTTTAGGTTTATCTGTTTGTTGGTATTTCAGTCTATAGTTGGTTTGCTGGTGTATCTATTGCTGTTTCTGGTGGTGTGTGTCTATTTTTTTTTTTTTTTTAGCGGACATGTCTGTTGGCGTGCTTGTTTGAATTTTTGGCTGGTGTGTCAGAGTACTTAAGATTCCTATGCTGGTCTCTTGTTATGATTTTCACTTCACCATAACGCTGAATCTCATATGAGACAGCTTAGTGATCGCCGTTGATATGGATGTGGTGCATGACGGGACATTGATGTGGTGCATGGAACAGTGCTGCTGAAGTAAATTACATGCCATGACGTGGATTTGGTGCATAACATGACACATGTGTGAGGCATGGCATGACGTGAGTATGGTACAAAGCATGACGTGATATAGGTGTGAAGCATGACATGATGTGAGTATGGCGAATGGCATGAGATGAAGTAGTTGAGAGGCATGACATGACGTGAGTATGGTGAATGGCATGAGATGACGTAGGTGAGAAGCATGACATGACGAGAGTATAGTGAATGGCATGAGATGATGTATGTGTGAAGCATGACATGCCGTGAGAATGATGCATGACATGACATAGGTGTGAAGCATGACAGGACGTGAGTATAATGAACGGCGTAAGATGACTAAGGTGTGACACATGACATGTCGTATGGTGCATGACATAAAGTAACGTGAGTATGGTGGATGGCATGATATGACGCAGGTGTGATGCATGACATGCCGTGAATGTGGTGCATGGTATGATATGACGTGGGTCTGAAGCATGACATAACATGAGTATGGTCCATGGCATGACACGATGTGGGTGTGATGCATGACATAATGTGAGATGGGTTTTATGTTTGGCATGACGTGGGTTTGATGCCTGACTTGCGTTATCTTTACGAGTATACCTGTTTTTTTTTTTCTACACACAGATTATTTTATGCATCACTGGGAAGACCTGTCCTAGTAAAGGGATTCCAGTTACTTCCTCTTAATTCCTTCAGCTCGATGACGGAAACTGTCTTATTCTTATTGCAGACATACGATCATAGCCAGCCAAGGAAGGGGTTGTATGCCATGCTAGGGAAATCCAACTGCGAGAGATCTGACTAATGTTCTCTGGCGTTAGGAAAGACAAAGAATAAGTGCCGACATTGTACTCTGAGCATTTCTGGACATGACCTATGCATCTAATAATTCTATAATCCTGTGTGTGTGTGTGTATAGTGCTGACAAAACTGTAAAAAGGATTTTGATGATACTTGGGAGGATGGTTGGAGTCGGGTAACAGATAGGTCGTGCTCAATATGAAGTCGATTGATATTGTCTAAAGGGATGTTTTGTTTCCAAACGCTTCTCTCTATCTTTAGGGCCGTTACAGTATCCATTGTCCTAACTTGTATTTCTTTATAACTCCACCCATAGACAAACTGAACAACCATGGAGTCATGACACGTCCGTTTTCATCCAATATGCAGATAGAACAATTTACTCAGTTCACCATCCTCATGCACAGCATTCAACAGTTTCCCATTTACACCTTACATTTTTAAATTTTTCCATATCTTGTGTCTACCCGCTCTTACATATGCTTTCTCCAAATCTATGAAGGCAGCATACAAGTTCTCTGCATTCTCTAGAAACTTATCCACTAAACACCTTAGGATGGATATCTAATCTAGACCACCTCTTCCCTTCCTGAAACGCTGTTCTTCTGCAACTAATTTCCTTTGTTATTTCTCTAACTCTGTCGAGAAGTGTCCACCCGTATACTTTTCTTTTAACACAAAGAAGACAAATTCCTCTATGATTACAACACACTTCTTTTTCCCCTTTTCCTTTGTACAGGGGAATAATTATACCTGACTTCCAATCCTCTGGGACTCTACCTCTCCCCCTAGCCAATCTGCACATCTTCCATATCCCTTCTATTACTATCTTTCCCCCTTGCTTCAGAATTTCACCACACACCCCATCAAGTCCTGGGACTTTCCCCACTTTAACTTTCTTCATTGTTTCCACTACTTTCTTCCTACTGATCTCTTCCTCTCTTCTAATCTCCCTCCTTTTCCCAGACATACCTCAGCCACTTATTTTGGTATTACTTTCATTCTCTATGTTTAAGAATTCCTTAAAGCGTTCTCTCCATCTGCTCAGTTTTTCTCCATTCTCCATCAGCAATTGGCCATTTTTATCTTTCACTCCCCAACTACCTCTTTACCACCCCTCTTACTCTCTTACTCTCCTTCCGGAGGATTTTTTTTACAATCCCTCCACTTTACACTCAAATTCTTTTCAAACTCCTCAGTCATTCCCTTCTCAATCTCTCTTACTTATCTTTCCACCTCTCTCCTCTTCTCTACATATATATATATAACTCTTCATTGCGTCTCCTAACTTTCTCCTTGTCTTTGCTTCCCATCCACTCACAGTACGCCTTCTTTTGTGCCACAGCTTGTCTCACCACGTTATTCCACCATGCTGTTCTTTGCACCCCCTTTCATCTTCTCTTCACCCTACACATCACCTCATATGTGCGTAAATTTTTACTATGAAAACTTTGCACGCACTTTCCCACCTCCCCCATCTACATCAAATCATATCTAACCAATCGCTTCTCCACTTCTTACTTATATTGCTTTATTTTTTTCATCCTCCTGCAACCTCTCTGCCCTCTTTGTATGGACTGCTTTCTTTTTCCCTTTTCTCCTTCTATTCACCCATAGCATTTGTACCTTGACTTTCACCATTACATAGTGGTGGTCAGAGAATCTCCATCACCAACCTCTGCATGTTCTCGCATTCAGCACATTTTTTATTCTCTCATTCACACACATATAATCAGGCATTGCCTTCCATTCATCCAGCTCATCACCCTTCCTTCTCATCACTCGTTGTGTATACCTGTGGATCATTTTGTTACTAAAGAGAACACTGGCTATCACCAGTTCTCTCCCTGCGAAAATGTCCACCAGAGCACTGCCATTCTCATCCACCTCTGCAGGCACACTCCACTCACCAACTACTCCATCCCCCTTCACATTCCCTATTTTTCCATTCATACGAGTATCTACAATTAAAAACTCTCTCACTCCTCTCAGATTTTTCCATACATGCTTCCAAATCTATCCAGAACTCTTCTTTCACTCTGCCTGCACGGTCTTCTGTCGGCTCATACTGTATACACAAAGAATCGCCCACTATAGTATTGTTACTCTCAGTCTTACCCACACCGGCCAGGATTTATTTCTTTATAATTAATCTTTTTAATCCAGGCGCACTGTAGACCTATAATTCCGATGTTTTAAGCTAACGGGAATCAAAAAGGTCTTGGCCAAGAAATGGGTAGTCGCCATAATCACCCTTCGCAAGGCGCAAAATCCAGCTCAGCAATTATGAGGGATTGTTGGATAGACTGACAGATAACTGTAGAATATTCGAGACAGTGATAAAGAAGCTACAGAACAAAAAGAGAGATGCACAAATACAGAAGATTTCACCGGTACTTTAACTGGTACAGAACGTCAGACGCGATTCAAATTTTCACTTACCAGCAAGCAAATTGAAAGAAAAAGACCCCAAACTACTCTCAGATATCTCAGTCAGAAAAGTTCACCGTCTCATTGATCACAGGACGCCCTTGATCCTTCTTCTGCAGCACACCATAAATCACTTTTGCCAAGAACACACTCTAGTGGGATATTACGCAGTGGTGTCCTGTGCTCTGGAGTGACGAAACCTTCTACACAGTGTCCAGTAACCATGGCAAAATTAGCAGGGGTGTCCATATTGTAAGCCAGTGGATCTAAAATTTACATGCAGAACAGAAAAAACGTTTCGATACATTAATAGATTGGTTTATTTCACTCATCACAGTGTAGACACTTGGTATTTTAAGCAGGGAAGGAAAAATGAACTAATACAAAATACTCTGGGTTCCTTTTTTTTTTACCCCAGGACATTAATTTTAACAAATGCAAAGCTCACACATTCATAGAGGATAGATTTCCCTGCCACACAGCGTATGCCAAACAATGATTTCGGAACTGTCAAGTGGGCATTATGGAGGACTGTACAGGCAATCTGCAACAGAGGGACACATGCACATCACGAATCAGGAGGCGGCAGGTGGAGTGCACTCCACTGAGTGGGAAAAGTCTTTTCAATGATGCTGAATCTTTTCCTTCGTATCCGATTAACCATAAAGCAGATGAGGCAGCTGCCTCAGTGCCTCTACAAAAAGGGGACTCCACAGTCAGTTCTGCATTTTTTTCCTCTGCTGCTGCAATATGTTGCGTCATATTTTAGCTGATTATTAAAAAATATGATACCACATTTCAGAAAGGTTTCTAGTTTAGGAATTTTTTTTTTTCCTTTTTTTGCATTTGTGCTAATGTGTGCCAAATATCAGACATCAGTTTTGGGGCATAAAATACTGTGCATTTTAGCTACCCTATTCCAATGTCAGGTGACTTGAAGTGTGGATAACTAGTATGGGCATGCATGATTGATTACTTGTATATCCTAAACTGTTTTTGGCCAGTGTCACTTGCAGAGGTGCCACTTTCTTCCAGATATCTGCCTCCTTAGCAAGCAACTCAAAAATGAAATTCAGCACACGGATGTCCACTTCGCTAACTGCTGCATTTCTTTCTCAGATCTGAGTTATTTGCAGTCAACATCAGTGTACTTATTATACACGAAAAATTTTAAGTCAGATGCTAGTGAGTGATTTTAAGCATATATATTTGCAATAAAACGAGCAAATCGGCAGGAACGACTTGTGAAAATATCGTTGTCTTTTGGCTCAATCAACACATGTGGGTTTTTCATATTATACCCTATTTGACGGGTACACAACACTGGCTCTATTAGCTAAGTGGAGGTGCATATGAACTACTTAGTGAGAAAGGAGCAATGAAATCAGAGATAAAAACACGTAGATAAAATAATTACAAATATGCCTCCTCCAGCACACTTCTCTCAAGGACTTAACCTACTTTAACTTAGCCCTACTCTTCCTTAGGGTAACACGAACTGTAGAAAGACAATGAGGAAGCCTATACACTACTAAGATGATGGTAAAGATATGTATTTTTTTTCATAAGTACCTGTTTCATGTCTGTATTTATATCTAAAGGCCGCACTATCGTAGCATTTTTCTTTTTTCTTTTCGAAGACAGAATACAACCAGTTCTCCATCTTGCATCACACATTCTGCTGTCCACTCCCAACTATATCTCTCCCGTCTTCCTCCGTGGCCCACTTACTAACCTTCACTCTTGCATATTTCTCACAATCTGCATTTTTTGCAACCCGCCATTTCCCTCCACATTGCAGTCAGACTCAGCTGCCTAACACACAGAATCAATCCCTAACACAAACATTCACCTTTCCAATAACACGATAACGCCTTTAACTCTACCAACATCGCAAACGTCAAATCTGAAAAATAACTTAGAGGTAAGTGGGTTTTCAAATGTGTGCTCTCTCGCGCTCTCTTGTGCTGTCTCACTCTCTCTCTCTCTCTCTCTCTCTCTCTCTCTCTCTCTCTCTCTCTCTCTCTCTCTCTCTCTCTCTCTCTCATAAACGTAATGAATTACCTCTGTCTAATGAGAAATGTTTCAAGGTTGTCATTTGGAATATCACAGACAAAAATAATCCATCGTCATGATCATAAACATTATTATTCACTCCACTGCAGAACCATGCCCTCTCCCCTCTCTCTCTGCTCTGACCTACTGGATGCCTGTTTCATTTCATTCCCAATAGATATCCACTTTTTATCGAACCATCATGTTTGTCTGTTTCTTTCTCCTGTTACCATCTATGGATTACCACTTTATTACCCTGGCTGACCATATATTACATTATCTTTTATTGCATTGAAGGGAGAACGAGATGCGAGAAACAAGTGATTTTTTTTTTCACTTAGTGCTGAACAAATCTGAGCCAGGTTCAATATCCGTTCATTTCTAGAAGTCTTGATGCACTGCCATTTAATGACTGCACATCAGGAGTAGAGATAATTACAGAATGAAAGGCAGACGCATTCAGAGCTGACCTGCTGAGTACATAAAAAAAACGAGCATCATATTCAGTCTTCTGTTAAAAAATTTGACAAAAGATGTGAGGGTGCGTTGCCAGAGAGAACTGCGCGACTACCGTAACAAGGATGGATTGCAGGCAGCCAGTTCAGAGGAGTAGTGATTATAGTAAGACGATTGTTGAACGATAAAGAACAGTCAGTTTGAGAGAGAGAGAGAGAGAGAAGGGGATGTGACTAGATTAACAGCCGTTGACTCCACTGTATGAAGAAGCTCAGTGTGTGGCGGATGTATGGGGCCGGTTTAGCACAGTCTCTTGGAAATGCACTGTGTAAGAGAGGTTATATGATCCTTCCACATTAGATACTGAGAGAAAGAAAATTAACGACACTGAGAGCAAGAGAGAGGACTGTGTTGTGTATTTTTGCAGATGGGATATTCCTGTGAAAGTCTCTGGCAGGATGAATTATATGTTTATTGAATTTTTGAAGCTTCATTATCAGTTTACTTTTACCGCAATCATCATTAGAAATAACAGCTAAGTCATACAATAGGTATTTCTTAATGTCATCCCATGAGAGCTGAAGTTATTGCGTGGTGGGTGACAAGCGGGTGGAAATAGGCAAGGTGAAATCGTCAGAATATAAACTAATAGGACAAAGTATGCAACACAGAAATCAAGAGGGAGTAAAAAGAAGAGAACTGGTGGTAGCACAGAACCGTGAGGAACATCACTATTGACAGCTTGGCAGAAAATCTGTGAGTATTAACAACAGTAGCTACCAGGCATCCAGAAAGGAAGTAAGAGATGCGGGCAAAGTTAGGAAAAGGGAAACCGTAGCAGAGCAGTTTGGAAATCACGAACTTTTGCCAGAATCGGGCGAAAACCTTTGATATGTTAAGTGAAATGGTGAAGGTTTCAGAAGGGTCAGGAAAAAGAAGAAAAACCAAGAGCCAGAAGGGAAGATGGGAAGACTGCCAGTTGAGCGTTCTTAGCGGAACACATGCTGGTGGTCAGTAAGTCGTTTGTAAGAAAAAAAAAAAGGCGCTTCAATATATTGCATTCGAGGAAAAATGTGCTCTACTTACATCCATCTCTGCATTTCCACACTGTTTACTATATCATATACTTTATGCATGCCGACTTCTCTCTCTCTCTCTCTCTCTAACCAAACATTGTCCTTTCCACTCCACTCTGAGCACTCGTATGTGTAAGAATCAACGATTTACTTTCTCTCCTGGTTTACAATCCATAAAATTAAAGCACATTACACTCGCTATACATAAAGGCATTTCTTTGGTCATAAACACACTTAATATTCGTGTCGTAACCAAATACTCACAATCCTACTCTTATTCCTGTTTGATTTCGTAGTCAAGAACAGTCTGAACTGCCTACCACGGGCATATTGTATGCATTCTTCAGCATATTATTGTTGTTCATATATTTTTACTTGAAGGGGTTCAACACACCATAAAAAATAAAACTCGAGTCCTTCAGATTCATTTAAGGGGTAACTTTCAAAAGTCATCCTCACAACACGTATCAGTTTCTTGTGGTACCTCCCGTGACCCATGAAAAAAGACTGTCATAAAAAAATATAGTCTTATTTTTTTTTTTTATTTTTTTATCCTTTGCTATCCCCATATAAATCTTTGAAAACATTCTCCATGCATATATTAAGTAACTTGTGTGAAATGCGGCTAATCTAACACCTCTCGTTATCGACAGTAGCAGTTCTTTCATTATAAATATCTTTCAATACTTTAGGAAAAGGTCCTTCTACTCTGTCTTCTCTAACTGCATTCGTCACTCCAGCTGGATCAACGACCAATTTTTTTTTTTATTGATTCATAATGGCCCTCCACAGAGATTTTTTGCATTACGATTTTTTTTTTTTCAAGTACTTGGGTAATGATTTGAATATGGACGATTGTTGAGCAACTACTGTGAAATCCTGCTTTTATCTGGCTGCCTTGTATCTACAGAAGAATTAATTCAGCTTGCTGGATTTTTTTTTTTAAATACAAAGGGAGGAAGTTGTATTGGTTGGTAGTTCAGTAAGTCTACTGTGTTATGGAGAGGAATAAGATACACTTTCTACATGCCCTTAAAGTGTGCCGACTTGTGAATATTTCGTAAATGGCTTTGCTAGTTCATTTAATGAAATTCACCTGCAGCCTTTTCATGACAAGTGGTAGATCGTTAGTTTCCTTTACTTGCCCCTTCGTCTTTTTGCCCACGGCTTTCTTTACCTCTTATATAAAGTTAGATATGGCTGTATCCACTATTTCCCTCTCCTTAAATGATATTGCTACTGAAAAGTTTTAAATGGTTCGCCGACTAGTTTTATCGCTTCGTATATGTTGTTTACTATTACCTCATTTAATTTCTAAGAGCAAAGATTATTTTCCCTGTATCACGCCTTCGCTTGATTGCCTTTAGACTTCCCCTCTTCCTCATGGAGTCTTTGTTTGAGTTCATGTTAAGTATGTGAATATCTTCATTTTTTATACTGTTGTTGGGTCTCATTAGTTCAGCTATTTCATGAGAAAAACTCATAAAACTTATGAGTTTTTGTACTCTGTGAAAGTTAGCTGCTGTTATTTTGGCGTGTTCTGTTTCTTGCTTAAATAGCTACTTCGTTAAATATATTCATTTAATTTCCATTCACTTCTGATAAACATGTATTTCATCCATCAACTGACAGGCTACAGCGGCAAACACTAGCTGAAACATAGTATTAAGGGTAAATCACCTCAGTGAGAGGGTAAGGTCTGAACAGTCGACCTATCACGGCAGCTTTCTCCTACTTCCCTCCTTCTTACAGCAGTCATTCTTAACCACTCACTAGCATTTCTACTGCCCACTGAAATTAATTTCCCAGAATGAATCTTCATAATCAGCGCTTTCAAATACTCGAAGCAACGGAGCATGTTTATGAGACGGTAGGAAGAGACTCGTTACAATCCTTGTCCAACACTCGTCCATGTAGTGAAAAAGGTTGAAATAGATTCTGTCCTTCCCACCACCAGAGATCTCTCCTAAGATGAAGAACAGCGAATGGAGGCAGAAGGGATACAGTGTAAAAGGAGAAACTGAATTTTAATCCCTGGCCTCGCCGAGACGTGACTCGAAGCTGGTTTCAATAGACGCCTTTACTGTGAGAGAACAGGCAGGGCGGCACCGGTGTTCTGACTCCACAATCTGCTAATGCAATGAAGCCTGAGATTTGAATCCTTAATGGCTTGTTGAAACATCACATCTGGTTGCCCCCCTACTCTCGCTCTCTCTCACTATCTCTATCATAATCACCTTAATTCCTCCACGTTACTCATCCATCCCTCTTACCTTTTTTATCCTAACTTGTCCTACCACTTCCCCTAATCCACTGCTCACCAACACCCCGGCCCGTCTGCCAGCTGTGTTTATGTCGTCACCAGTTCAAAAGTCAGGCATGATCTATGTCTTGTCCTCCCTCCATTGTGCTCCATCTGGATCCAGCGGATGCGTCGTCTCTGATGACAAAAGATTAAGTGGGCGAAGAAGCTATTGCCTAACTGAATGTGTCTGGAGACAGGAAAGGAAGAAGACGGAAAGCAAGCGCGAAATATGCTGTGAGAGAGAGAGAGAGAGAGAGAGAGAGAGAGAGAGAGAGAGAGAGCATATTGCAGAGCCTAAGTGAAACGTTAATGAATAAATGATCATCAAATGGAAACGAAACGAAGGGTAAACAGTTGCAGAACGAAGGAAGGAGAGCGAGAGTCTGGGAACAGAAGAAATGGGCAAAGTAAATGTGGCGGAAAGTCCAAGTGAAGAAACTTACGTGCCCAGCAGTGATTTATTATATGCCGTGTGTCGCGTGTGTTGTGAGGCGGAATGGAACACGAAAAGATGGCGGAAGGCGATGATTACTCTCTGTCCTGTGAGTGGTGACCAAGGATGGCAGGGGAGAAGAGAGTATTTGCAATGGAAGACAATTTATACTTAAAGTCGATCGAAATACCATGAAAATGATATGAGGGACGTATGGAGAAAAGTAATGGAGGAGAGGATTGTGCCAGACGAAGATTAAAGAAAGGAAAGAGGAGGGAAAAAGCAGAAGACAGGAAATGGTAGAGAAGCTTTGTAAAAAAAAAAAAATAATGAAAAAAATGTGGGGAAATCTAGAATATACCAAAATGTAGTAGGAGATGAGATTGCAACTTAGCCATGACCAGGGATATCTCTTAACAAGCAACAATTATGGCCTCCTCTCCCCGAAGTTTCCGTCATATGCTTAACGATTAGACTGTCAGCAGCCAGTTTAGTGGCTTGACCGGTTCACTGTCACAAGCCACGTTACTGGCTTTGTCGGATCGCTGCCAGAGTAAGCCACTTTTGTGGCTTTAGATAAGCATCTTTATAAATCAATCCATGAGGAACGTAAAACTTTCCAAACCTCCTGCAGTGATTATCACTATTTTAACAAAGGTATCAGACATCATGTGGTAAAAAAATAATTGATAGTTATTACTCCATTATTGATGTTTCAGACAATCCCGCCGATACCAAATGAAGCAATAGAAAGGTAGCAATTCGTGCACTTTTCGAGGTAACACCCGATGTTTCTTAGGTGTGTCCGGACACTACCCTAGATGCTGTGTGCGTATAAATTCTAAACCCAATGTCTGTTCCTACACTGTAAATATATATTTCATTAATTCCAGGTCTTACATTACGTGGAATTATTACATGAAGAAATAATGAAGATAGTTTTTTCATGTTCATTTTTTCAAGGAAAAGAAAAAAAGACATGTGAATGAACTTTATCAGCTTAAGCTGACTCTATTTTCCAAATAATTACACTTAATGCTTTTCATCTTCACTACTTTCATAAGCACTGGGGCTATACAAACTTTATTATCTGCAATTAAACTTAATGCTTGACAACACTTCACTGTTTTCATGAGTATCGATGATATACGAGTACGAACTTCGATAATACTTCACTGTTTGCCGACACTTCTCTGTTTTCACAAGTACCGAGAATATACAAACTTCACTGTACTGACACTGCACTACACTCCAACTGAACTGAAAACTGACTGAACTTGCTCTAGACTCTTTCCCATCCTTATGTAATATTGCATTATTCTAGATTCATCAACATTGTTCCACAGTTCTGGTGCATTCCAGAAAGAGAGCACAGCTACCAACTCGGAGACAACCAAAACATGCAAGAGTTTCCTTACTTTACATAGCACTGTAAATTATTTACCATACAAACTTAATTTCAATTACATAACTTAAGAAACACATACCAGTAAATAAAACATTATAAAGAAAATGAGCACAAAAATTAATGTACAACTTACAATAGAACTACGCTCATATGCAGCAGGCAAACTGGCAACTCTGACTCATACCGGTACCGGAACTATCATATGGGAAATGCCGAGAAGCTTCTCAAGCACCCAACTGGCAAATCCCACTTCTTAACACTACCCCCTCCCTAGTTCTTTTTCATCCCGACAAAACTACACAGTATAGACAAGCATAATTAATCCTAATGAAGCATCTAACTATACACAAATTATTTCTTCAACTTATCAGGTCTTCTTCTATGCCGCTTCTGATGATGTCCTTTTTTCCTCCACACAGTCCACTCCACCTGGAAGGTCTTGGTCCTCTTCCTGATTCACTTCTTCCCTCAGGAAACTGTCACCATCCTCTTGCATTTCAGCTCCATGGTCCTCCTCAACATCCTTGGCTGCGGGAGAGCACGATTCCTCGGGGACGTCCCAGTTGTACAGTCCTTGCTCATGGTACTGCCACAGACGATTCACGTGTACCACCTTTGGGCGAGACTTCCTGCCTTCCTGAATCCTATATGTTACATCTGATAGGCAATCCAACACAGTGTAAGGCCCATCCTACGGGCTCTGCAGCTTCGGTGACTGTCCCTTCTTTCACTGAGGATTGTATAACCAAACTTGATTGCCATCCTTGAAGCTCACCTCACTTGCCTTGGCATCACACTTGCACTTCATAACCTCTCCTTAAAAATTGAGGGCTTCTCGCACTTGATGATGTACCTCAACCAACCTTTCTTGAAGGTGCTTCGCATAGCTGGAGGTGTCTGTAGGCAGCTCTTCACCAGGTGGTCTTCCCATTAACAAGTCAACAGGTAAGCATAACTCGTCGCCCAACATAAGTTTGCAGGGGCGTAGGCAGTAGACTCAAGGGATGCAGACCGATATGCCATCAGCAATACAGGCAATTTCTGGTCCCATTCTGCTTGTCCATCTATGCAGTACTTGGCCAGTTCTTGTCCTAAGGTCCAGTTGAATTTTTCCACCATCCCATCTGACTGTGGCCTTAGTGGGATCGTCCTGGTCTTCTTGATCCCCAGTGACTTGCAGCACTCATGGAACACAGCAGACTCAGAGTTTCTATTCTGGTCTGAATGTAGCTCTTGTGGTATCCCAAAACGACAAAAAAACTGGTCAAGCAACACCTAGCAACAAATGCAGCCTCTTGATCAGGGATGGCATAAACTTCAGGCCACACTGTGAAGTAGTCCATGACAACACATATATACCGGTTTCCTCTTTCAGTGAGTGGCAAAGGTCCAACAATGTCCACTGTGACTCTTTTCATTGGTGCACCTACCTGGTACAGTGAAGAGTGGCGCAACCACGTTCCTTGGGTCCCTTCTTGGCACAGCACACATCAAAGGCCCAACACCACTTTTCAACATCCTTGTGCATGACAATCCAGTAGAACCTCTGTCGCAGCTGGCTTAGTGTTTTCTTCACTCGCAGGTGCCCACTAATGATCTGGTTATGGTACTCATCCAAGATCTTGGACCTCATCTTCTTTGAAACCTCTAGTTGCCAATACTTGCTGAGGCCATCGTGTGTCTCCCACTGATCCTCCAGTAGTCTGTTGTTCAAACAAAGAAGGTCCCACTGACTCCAGTAACTCTTGGTCACAGGGCTTAACCTGGAAACTTCTTCCCAAGATGGTAGCACTGAACTCCACAGCAGCCACTCTAGCACTGGTTGTAAATCTGCATCCACCATCTGCATCCTCTTCAAGTCTTCTTCATCTGATGTAGGCCCTGTCACTGCAGTATTGCTGCATTTCTTACTATGACCTTTTATTCTATGCTGCCGGCACTCTGGATCACAAGGCTGATGACAGGTTGTCAGCATTGCCATTTACCAGCCCAGGATGGTGCTGTACCTCATAATTGTGCTGCTCTAGTTTCCCGAGCCAACGTGCCAGGTGTCCTTCCGGATTCTTTAGCATTTTCAGCCACTTGAGTGCTGCATAGTCAGTCCTGATGATGAAGTAGGACCCATACTAGTAGGGATGGAAGAAATCAAGGCTCTTCATCACTGACAAGAGCTCTTTACGAGTTACACAGTACTTCCGCTCCGGTGGGCTGAGCTTCTTGCTGTAATATGCCACCACATACTCTTTTTCATTCTTCTGTGACAGGACTCCACCAATACCATGGTCACTAGCACCACCGTCCAAGAAAAATGGCTGAATCTTATCAGGGTATGGCAATACTGGAGAGCTTGCCAACACATGCTTGAGTTCGTCGAAGACTTTCTGAGTCTCTGCTGTCTATGCAAACTTCTGCCTCTTGCCCAACAGTTTGTGCAGAGGTGCAGAAGTCCCTGACAAAACGCCGGTATTAGGTACACAAGCCTAGGAAACTCCATAGCTCTTTCACACAAGTTGCAACTGGCCAGTTTTCCACAGCTGCCACCTTCTCCAGGTCAGTAAGGACGCCGCTCTCGCCTACAATGTGTCCCATGTATTTTTACTTCCTTCTGAAACAAGTAGCATTTCTTGGGGTTCAGCTTGAGATGTGCTGCGCGGACCATGTTCAACACCTCTGACATCCTCTCCAGTTTCTGGTCGAAAGTCCTTCCAAACACAATTACATCGTCCAGATAGATAATAGCTGTCTGCCAGTGCAGGCCTTCCAGTACACAATCCATTAGATGCCCAAAAGTAGCTGTGGCACTGCATAGTCCAAAAGGCATCACCTTAAACTGTCATAAACCCTGCCCATATGAAAAGGCAGTC
>JAGKTI010015103.1:0-20883 GCA_018397915.1 Birgus latro | reverse complement strand
TGTCTGTCTGTCTCTCTCTCTCTCTCTCTCTCTCTCTCTCTCTCTCTCTCTCTGTCCCTCTCTCTGTCTCTGTCTCTGTCTCTCTCTCTCCGAACTGATTGGAGAGTGTGGAAGAACAGTAGCTAGATAAATGCCAGAGAACAGAACTGCGTTGATACTGATCGTGGCATTTCTCTGTATGACTGTTACCAGTTTTTTTTTTATTCATAAAATTTTATGATAGAGAAAGGATTTCTGGAGGCGACAATACCTAAATGCATATGTAAAAATTTACCGATGATATGTATAACTTAAAACATACTTTTATATTGCATCACTAAACAATTTTAATATTAAACATTTGCAGATCAACATATATCCATATACATTGATCTGCAAATGTTTAATATTACAATTGTTTAGTGATGCAGTATATGGATTGGGCAATGAGAGAAGTAAAAACACGAGAAATAGAGTAAGAGATGGCGTTGGTAATGAATGGTGATGGATGGAATGTCTCAGATTGGTTGTATGCCGATGATGCAATACTGCTTCCATATACAGGACAAGAACTTGGTAGGCTAGTGTAGAGTTTTGCTGATGTCTGTGAGCGTTGTGCCTTGACAGTAATTGTAGAAAAAGTAAAGTGATGGTTATTGAGATAGAAGGTGACTCCTAGTGCGATGTAACAGTGGATGGAGAGAGAGGCTGGAATTGGTGAAAGAGCTCAAATACCTAGGTACAGTGATAGAAAAAGGAGGAAGATGTGCAAAAAAAGTTGAAAGTAGAGTGGCACAAGGAAGAAAAGTAGCTGGTGCAGTGAAGGCCTTGATAAGAAACAGAGGCTTGTGTGTTGTAGCTGCACGAGGCTTACATGGAGTGTTTGTGTCAACTTTAACATATGGATATGAGTCTATGGTGTGGCATGAAAATGAAAAGTGAAGAGTAAGAGCAATGGAGATGGGACTGCTGAGGAATGTATGTGGAGTGCAGAGGGTGGATAGGATACGAAATAATGTAATTCACGAAAGATGTGGAGTGAGGAAGTGGGTGGACACCAGAATCGAAGAGAGTGGACTGAGATGGTATGGTTATGTGGAGAGAATGGATAACAGTAGAGTGGTGAAAAAGGTATATCTGAGCGATTTTGAAAAAGGGAGGAGGCGAGGTAGGCCAAGTAGAAGGTGGAGAGATATCGTGGATGAGTGTGTGAGGAAGAGAGGTTTGGAAGTCGGTGAGGCTAGGAAGCTGACAAGAGATCGAGCTGGCTGGATGAATGTTGTAAGGAAACGTGCATGGTCAGGGATTTGGCACCCCTTTTTAACGTGGGAGCGTCTGGATTGACTCTGTCGGATACGTTTATGTGAAGCTACAAAACGTGGTGATTGTTTTTGCCGTATCTGATAGAGCCAGGATTCCGGGGGCTTGAATGATGAGTGAATTGAAGCGAGTTCAATTGGTTTGGGCAAATCTGGGCTGTCTGGACTTTTCCACTCCTCACCCTGCCTTGGGGTGGGAAAGGAAATGAAATCCGTATGATGATGGTGATGATGATGATGATGATGACGATGATGATGATGAAGCAGATCAATGGATATTCATAGCAATACTACATCTAGATGAGCGCATTTTACCAACAACTGCACCACTGTTTATTAAGCCTTACAATCCCCATAAAATATACAGTATAGAGCATAATGAACCAAAACATGAAAAACGGCGGGTTTTCCCGAAACGTCAAAGATATTAGAAACGAAACTATCTGAACGATGTGTTAATATTCTATTCACGTGCAGATATGACCGTAGGAACATCAACGAGGAGGATAGAAATGGACACGTCACCGTCAGTGTCTGCGGATGGGTGTGCATCTTCGGCATGGCATGGATGACGTCACCAGGAGAGAGGTGAAATTTTGCAGGATTTTTTTCCTCCCCTCAGTTCAGGAGAGGAACTATCTGTTTCCTCTCGGCCCCATAATTTTTGTTCAGGATCGCTGCCCCATCCACACAGCGAGAAGAGGCTCTGAATGGTTTAGAGGTCGACAGGACCTGCAGCTCATCGACTGGCCTAGGAAGTTAGAAGACGTGAACCCCATCGAAAATGTAAGGGGAAATATGGTTAATGTTGAGAGCCTAAGAGTGAACGAACACCAGATAAAGTACTGGCCCACATCCATGTTCACCTCACAAACCAGCAGCAGCTCATGCAGAACCCAGGTCGCCTCTATGCCAAACACACTGAGGGAGGTGATCGAGAAGGAAGGTGGGTGGACGTACTACAAATAAATGGGTTCCATACAAACCTTATGTGTTTTCCTATTGTCCTCTGATTACAATGGATATTACTCCATGCATTATAACAACCTACCAGTGACTTTAATAGTTTAATACATCTTATCTGAGAATTTAACTGATACAGCACTATATTATATATTTTGCTCACTGACATGACTGTATTTGGGGTCACTTATACAGGTTTTAGGCACGTTCATGTGCATTTCGTAATGCAACTTTCCAGTTACAATGGCACGTTTTTTTCCATTAAAATATGATGCTTCCTTGACGGGCACAATGACAACTCTAGACATCTCGCCAACTCGCTAGACATCTTGCCATCTGCTGACATGTCTAAGGTGCTGTTTCCCAATCGTGATAAAGCTTTAATAAAACTGCTGAGGAATAATTTGGTCAGTGTGTGATCAATAACAAATAGGCCTACTGGTAATCTGCTAACGACTGCACTTGCTGCCTGTTCAATGTAGCTTTAAGTGATGATGCGCTTGGTAAGACACAGTAATATACTGATCAAAGGAAAACCGATAAGCTAAGCTTAGGAAACGCTGCACAACGTTATTTGTTAAATGGATGTTATAATACGGTAATATTTCTTCCTGAAATATTGTTATTCATGTATTATGCCACTCATAATGCATTTTTCTAATATTTCAGTGCTTGTCTTTACACGATGTTTGAGGTCCCACCTCGAAAACATATTCATATATAATATCATTATGTAATATGCCACAAACTTATAAATAGAACCTTTTCTTTTACGCAAGTAAGAAGGAACCAAAGGCCATGGGCACGCATACTGTTCCTTCCAAGAACAAACAAAAACAATACAAAAGATTGCCAAATTCAAGATCCTTTCATTTTGAGATGCCTGGGCACACTGCGTTGGAAAGACTGGAGATTGTAGGAAGCAGGGAATACAAACAGTGGAACAGAGTTCCTGAGTTGACCAGTTGCATAAATGAAGGACTCGGAGTAACGGTTAACTCTTCCATTAGAGAGTTGGACAGAAAAGGGATGACAATTTGTTGGTAGACGGGTGCTACGTGCCCATCGTAGACATGGAGGGATGCAAGCAGATAGCTCAGAGAAAGTGACCATTGAAGTAGCAAGAGAAAAGAGATGAAGATGCAACAGTGCGGTGAAGAGACAAAAGTTGAAGGGAATCAGTAAGAAGAGGAGAGTTAATGAGACAAAAAGCCTTTAACTCCACCCTATTGAGAAGAGCTGCATGTGGGGAGCCTCCCCACACATGAGAGTTGTACTCTACACAGGGGCGAATAAAACCCGTGTACTAAGTCAACAACTGTGCAGGGATAAAGAAAGTTCAGAGTCGGCTTAGCACACCTAATCTCTTGGAAGTGGATTTCACAAGAGATGTAATATATTCTTTCCAAGATAAATCCCGAGTAAATGAAACCACAAACATGTTCAAGGATGATGAAGGACTCAGCTGGACATTATTAAACATTAGTGGGTAATCCTGTGGAAAATTTTATCGGATTGATAGGTATAAGAACTGGGTCTTTGATGCATTACAAGATTCTTTTTACTCCAATCAGTGATACGAGCCAAGTCAGACATTAGGTGTGACATAGCCCCATCCCTTGTTTGCTGAAGTAACTGCTGAGATGGACGCTGCGGGAATCGAATGGAAAGGTGAAGGGTGGAATCATCAGCCTATGAGTGGATAGGGTTAGATGTACGGCTTAGAAGGTCATTGATGAATAAAGGGAAGAGAGTTGGTGATAGGACAGAGCCCTGAGGAACACCAGTGTTAATAGACCTAGGAGAAGAACGATGGCCGTCTACAACAGCGGCTATAGACCCACCAGAAAGGAAGCTAGAGACGAAGGGACAGATAGAAGGATAGAAACCGTAAGAGGGGAGTTTCGAAATTAAAGATTTGTGCCAGACTCGATCGAAAGCCTTTGAGATGTCATGTGCAATGGCAAAGCTTTCGCCAAAGTTGCGAAAAGAGGATGATCAGGAATCTAAAAGGTAGGTGAGAATATCGTCAGTAGAGCGTCCCTGACGAAACCCGTACTGACGATCAGAAAGAAGGTTGTGAGAGGAAAGATGCTTTAAGATTTTTCTGTTGAGAATTGACTCAAAAACTTTTGAGACACAGGATGTTAAAGCAATTGGGCGATAGTTAGAGGGTTGAGAATGGTCACCCTTCTGTGGGAGTGGCTGAATGAAAGCAAACTTCCAGCAAGAAGGAAAGGTACTACTGAGGTGTGTGTCATCAAGTGTGAAAGTCACAGAGAACATACAGTATATCAGTCGTGGACGTCCTTGGCCACGTATGAACACAACCACATTACCGTTATGATACACCCACATCACATACTTACTACACTCCCGCCATCCCCACCACACGTATTGTCCCACACACACACACACACACACACACACTCGTGCGCACACACTCTGCATTTGACATTCTATATACTGAATGAAATCTTTTTATGAATTCTGATGTTGCAAATGAAAATAAGCATAAAGAGCTGTATTATTAACCCGCCGAGTCCCGACTGGTTCTTTACCCAGCCTATCCCCAGATCCCGACCAATTTTCAACTTTTTGTTTTTTGGCTGAAACCTTCGCGTTTGGTGAGAAACATCGTAAATTCATAGTGAAATCACGATCCTGAGGTAAAAAAATGTTGTACAGGTGTCACTCAACCTTACGTTTTCCTTCTTTTTCAGGGTACCTGGCAAAAAAAAAAAAAACGAACTATGGAAGGGTTAACTAATTCATGCCACTTTAAATTACGTATTTATTTCATTTATTTGGTACGAATTTATGTGCAGTAAAAGTCTCTAATGGTTTTCACACAATAATATAGGCGTTTATAAGCATTGTTCACTTACCCAAAACCCCAGTATATGGCACCCTCCTTTACGACATTACCACCTAATCACTTCTGTTTGTTTCTACCTCTAGCTTCTTTGTTTCTTTGCCCTCCACCTCAGGAATCACTTTCACCGTGAATTTCGTCATTGGAGGGGGCCAGGTTGTAAGCTTCTTCAAGATGATTGGTTCCTTTTCTGTAGAGCGCTCTTCATTGTTTCCTGTCAAAGGCATTGGATTCAAGATCTTTTGATATGATGTTGCATTTCTTCAGGGTTTTCCTTATATGAACTCTATATCTCATCTTCTGTCCCCCTGGGTTGTGGCATGCTGCAGGGAGTTGGTCATACAGGACCTGGTGGGTAAGGCGGTGCTCAGGCATGCCGAACATGTGTCCGTCCCATCTGAGCTTTTCTTTATAGCCTGTGTGCTTTCTGTTTCTTTTTCTCTTATGGAAGGAAGAAGGAACCAAAGGCCAAAAGCATGCAATTTGTTCCTTCCAAGAAAAAACAATAATAAGATAACAAAGAGCCAAATTCAAGATCCGTTCATTTCGTGATGCCTGGACACAATGCATTTCAAAGGCAGTAGGAAATACAGACAGAGGGAGACAGTACCAGAGTTGACCTGTTGCATGCATGAAGGACTGGTAACAGTTAACTCTTGGATAAGAGAGTTGGACAGGAAAAGGATGAGAGTTTGTTGCTAGACAAGTGTTATGCACCTGCTGCAGTGGTGGAGGGGTGCAAGCAGCTAGTTCAGAGGAGCAGTGACCATTGAAGTAGCGACAGAAAAGATATACAGATGCAACAGTGTGGTGAATAGACAGTAAGAGAAGGAGAGTTAATGAGATGAAAAACCTTTGACTCCATCTTGTTGAGAAGAGCTGTATGTGGCGAGCCTCCCAACACAAGAGAGTAGTACTGTACACAGGGGAGAAGAGAATCCGTGTATAAAGCCAACGACTGTGAGGGGTAGACACGGCATGGAGTTGGATTCGCACACCCAACTTCTTGGAGGCAGATTTTACAAGAGAGGTAATAAAATCATGCTCTTTCCAAGATAAATCCCGAGAGAATGAAACCCCAGTTATGTTCAAAGATGATGTAGGATTGAGCTGGATACTGTTAAAAATTAGAGGGTATTCCTTTGGAAGATTTTGTCAGGTTGTTAGATATAAGAACTAAGATTTTGATGCATTAACAACAAGATTATTTTTACCCCAATCAGAGATATGGGGCAAGTCAGACAGTAGGTGTGCCATAGCCTCATCCCTTGTTTGTTGAAGTATCTGCTGAGATGAATGCTGAGGTAAGTGAATGGAAAGGAGAAAGGTGGAGTCACCAGCTTATGAGTGGACAGTGTTAGATGTACAGCTTAGAAGGTCATTGATGAATAAAAAGAAGAGAGTTGGTGACAGGACAGAGGCCTGAGGAACATCACTATTGAGAGTTCTAGAAGAATGGTGGCCATCTACAACAGCAGTTATAGAACGACCAAATAGGTAGAAGGATGGAAACCGTAAGATGGCAGTTTGGTAATCAAAGATTTTTTCATACTCGATCGGAAACCTTTGAGATGTCAAGTGCTATGGCAAAGCTTTCGCCAAAGTCCCGAAAGGAGGATGACCAAAAGTCTGAAAGGTAGGTGAGAAGATCGCGAGTGGAGCATCCTTGGCAGAACCCATACTGACGATCAGCAAGTTTGTTATTGGAATTATAGTTTTTTTTTTTTTTGTAAAGAACAAACTCGAAAACTTTTGAAATACATGATGATAATGCAAATTAGGCGATAGTTTTAGGGATAGAAATGGTCACCCTTCATTAGCATAGGTTGAATAAGTCCCAACTTCCAGTTAGAATTCATTAGGACAAGCTGAATGAGAGCTCACTTCCAGCTTTTAGGATAGGTGCAAATTGATAGACAAATGCAAGACTTTACTTCGGCAGGGTGTAAGCACAGAAGCACAGTTCTCAAGGACAACAGAGGGGACCAGGCCCAAACGCTTTATTACTATTGAGGCCAGTGATGGCAGAAAATACAGCAGTTGAATAAATTTTAATGTAAGCCATGAGGAAGTCAGACGGGGGAAGTGGTGGAGGAACAGCACTGGAATCGTCTACGGTGGAATTGGAAGAGAAAGTTTGAGCAAAGATCTGCTTTATCAGTAGAAGAAATAGCTACAGAGCCATCAGGTTGGAAATGAGGAGGGAAGGTTGATGAGGTAAAGTTGTTAGAAAGGTTTTCGGCAAGGTGCTAGAAGGAATGGGAAGACTTCGAGTTAGAGAGTTTAGAGTACTTAGTTTTTCATTTCCTTCATTCATTATCTAATCATTTGTCTCCCCACAGAGGAGCGTAGGAGCCCGGGGCTAGGCAAGTTGCTCCTGACATTTAAGATGAGAGTAACCAGCCTCACTCATCCCTGAATGGCATTACGTGAGCAATAAACCCCAACCACCCCTTGGATATAAACCTCCACCGGCTCAATCCGATTGGAGTGTCGTAATTACCCACTAAACCACCAGGCGCCAAAATTTGGTTATATGGTTACCACCCAGCGTGGTAAATGGTTTCCTGGTGTACAGGAAACCATTTGGCTTGTCACTCAGTGTAGAGTCACCCACAGACAGAAGGACGAGGAAAGAATGAAGGCAAGAATGACAGAAGAGGGAGATTAAAGTCACCCATAGACAGAAGGACAAGGAAAGAATGAAGGAAAGAAAGGCAGAAGAGGATTGAAGGAAAGAAGGATGGAGGAGAGGAAAGGGCAGACATCCGAGAGCAGCACTACATCGAGTTAGTGGATGGTGAGCGCCCCCACCTACCTTAATATGAACGAAATTATTTTTAGCAGAGTGAAAAACAGACTTAACATGATTCCGGGGAATAACATAAAAGAGATGAGATTCAAGACTTGGTTGGCTCCGGTACCTTTTGTAGGCCTTTTCCTATTGTGAACAGCATTAGAAAAAGCGTGATTAAAGCAAGTTTCTTTTTCCATTAGTCAAAGGATATGAGAAAGGAATGTATGCTTCCATGCCCGAGAGAATATCCTTCGTAATACACCAGGCATACTCAGATGGCTCTCGGCCTTGGAAGCAATAAGCATTCCAGGGAAAATCAAAGAAGTACTGTACTGCCTGAGGGCCTCCCAATCAGCAGCTTCAAAGTGCAACAGCTGAAGCTTATTGGTAGGATCCACAGGCCTTACTGGAGAGATAGGACAGGTTAAGGTGATAAAGTTGTGATTTGAGGAGCCCAACGGAGAGGAAAGATTAACAGTGCAAGCTGGAGGATTAGTTGTAAGGAAGAGGTCAAGTATGCTGGAACTTTCTCCAGGGTGGTTAGAGATAATGGTAGAGTGCTGTACAAGCTGTTCCAGGTCATTAAGAATAGAAAAGATGTAGTTTTGTTCACCAGGTGAATCAGTGAAAGGGTAGGAGAGCCAAAGGTGGAGGTGAACATTGAAACCTCCTATATCGGAGTTTTCAGAGAAATTAAATGGATAGGATGTGTTCCATCTTAGAAGTAAGTCACTCGAAAAAAAATTTCACAGTCAGTAGAAGTAGGGGATAAGTAAATAGCACAGGCATATTTAGTCAGAGAGTGACAAGGAAGCCCAAGCCAGAAAGTACAGAATTCAGAAGAATTAAGTTTAGGAACAAGACAGCAAGATATGTTGTTGTGTATATACACATAACAGCCACCTTTGACTTTGAAATGAGTATCGAGAAGTAGGAGGATTCAGAGAAGGGTTTGCTGTCACTTGCCTCAGACAGCTGAGTCTCAGTTAAGAAGAGAAGGTGATGTTTAGAGGAGGAGAGGTGGCGCTCACAAAAAGAAAGTTAGAGGAAAGGCCGTTAATGTTGCTGAAATGAAGAAGTGAGTCACACAGTGGTTCCAGGCACATTGCTGAGCCGTCACCAGGAGAGGGGCGGATGGTGGAGGCTTTGATTGTCCCCCCTCCCTGGGAACTCTGAGGCTTGGTAGTACGATGCCATTATATATGTACAATCTTAAATAGGAAATGAAGTGTTTCATGTGCATGTAGTTTAATGTTGACAGTTAGTCGAACTTGTAGTGAAGAGCATGCTGGACTACTCTCTGTGTTACTTAAACACTGAATAAGTTCAGCAAAGGGGGATGGTCAGCAGCTAGTCCTAAGGGCTGATGAAACAGGAGCTCCAGCTTTCCCTGTCATCAACTTTCCATCCACCTTGGGAGATCCGCCCTGCTCGAGTGGTGCTATAGTCCACTTCCTGAGACTTTGCCCACTGGAGAATTTGTGAGTGAAAGACTTTATCCATCCATGTGAATCATAGACTGTGCTGAAAGCAACAGATGTGAAACGACTTAAGCTGTTAGATTTGATGCTGGTGAATAGTCCAGGATTCAGCACCATATAAGAGGGTAGAGATGCATAAAGCTGTATGTACTGATTCCTTCACCTCATGCCTCAAGTTGGTGATTTTAAAGACTCCGGATCTGAGACGTTCAAAAAAGGCTGCGGCGTGATTTATTCGTGCAAGAACATCTGCATCAATATTATGATTATCTGTGAGCACACTTCCAAGGTAGGTAGTATTCTCCACCTATTGCCGTCATTTATCTGAAATGCAAGAGGCTCTTATAGGTTATTTCTCCGAGATATTATTTCTGTTTTATTGACATGTATTCGGAGTTCCATTGCATGATATATATTGGATGAGAATCTGTTTTACGGCTTCTTGCGTAGGTGTAAAGACAGCACAGTCATCATCTTATTGTAGCTTTAGGAAATGAGCTGTTTTATTTATTGGTTGTGCTTGAAAACGCCTGAGGTTAAGTATGTTACCGTCTAGACAAAACTGGATTTTTATTCTAACATCGGGGTCCACTTATTGGTGAAAAGGAAGACTGCAGTGAGCCAGATGTTGAAAATGACAGAAACAAGGACACATCCTAGCTTTACAAACACGTTCACCTTGAAGGGTTCGGATTTGCTCCCACCTATGGACACATGAACGTCATTGTTGTCATGCTGGTTCTTCAGGATGGTAAATAACTTATTTGGAGCTCCATGTTATGAAAGTGCATTTCATAAAAGTTCTCTGTTGAGAGTGTCAAATGCTTTTGCAAGCTTGATGCATGGAGTATATTAGTGATGGTTTTGCTCGAATCATTTCTCTTGTATCTGTTGGACAACAAAGATAATATGACCCGTACTTCGTTCTTTGAGAAATCCACAGTGTTTCCTGAAGTTTTGACTCAGTCAGATGTTTTGTCAGTTTTGAAAACATTACCTTAGCTAGTTTTTTGCCAGCATTCACAAGGAGGGGCATGCCTCTGCTGTTACCACAGTTTGGGTGGTTCTCTTTCCTCCCGCAGGTGGTTACAATATTAGGAGCAAGCTATTGAGGTAGAATTCATTCTTGATTCCAGATAGTATGGTATTATGGAGGTGTTTGTGGAGTAACTGACCACCCTTTTGATTACTTCAGATGGTATGCCATTTGGACCAGGCCTTTGGTTATTTTTTAGAGATCTGATGGCCTGAACAGTTTCTGTAAGTGTAGGTGAGACATTGGGATCTGCTGTTTGAGGAGCATTTGGGATGATATCAAGGATATTGTGCTCCACCAGTTTCTTTGATTCAGTAAGGTATTCAAGTGTTGTACCCATCTAACTAAGATTGCTTGCTTACCTTTCAGGAACTGTCCTTCATCTGAACAGGAATTAAGTTATTTGGTAGGTCCATAGATGGTTTTTATGGACTTCTATAACCCATGTTTGTCATTTACACCCGCCAGTCTTTGTAGCTCTTTTGAATGTTGTTTTCCATGTCATGGAGTTTTCTCTGATTTTCATTTCTGAGGTTCTGGAATTCAGTTTTTAGGGTTAGGGTGCCACGATGAGTCACCTGTTTTCATGTGTTCTATTCGCTGTTGGAAGAAGGAATTGCATGCCGTCTGGATTTTCATCAAACCGTTTTTGTGGCAGGGAGTGGAGAAGCATAGGGTTCTTCATAAGTGCTCGAATTGTGTTCCTCAATTTTCAGTATTTTATACTGGATCAAAGTTATCACCAACGCATTAATACAGCAACAAAAGTTATAGTGTGTTGGTACATCGTTCAGTGGAATATGGGACTTAAATTTCCCACATCTGGCTGTAATTGTTACTGAAATAACATATGGATAATTCTGGCACTCCTGTGACACTTTGTTGATCATAAAACAGTGACAAAATCGAGCCAGTGAAACCTTATAATACTATCAAGATGGATCATGAGGAAATCTTAACGCATCTTGACAATCAACGTAAGTAATTCAATGATGCTGTTGATAGATTGCAGAGGAATTTTTCGAAGACTCTGTAAGATAAATTTTAAAAAATGTCTGATATTATAACAAATCTGAAATTCACTCAAGCAAAGCTTGATGAAAAAAAAACTACTAAACTAAATGAAGCAAACCTTAAAAGAGAATACTTTTTATCGAAGATTCGCTCTCTTGCCAAGGAGAATCAAGAACAGGCTCAGTATGAAAAGAGAATCGACTATCTCGATGACCAAGGACGCCGTAATAACTCGCTTTTCTCTAGCATACCTGAAGAACTTGGGGAAAACTGGGAACAGTGCCAGCATATGGTGGCCAAAATACTGCAGGATAAGTAAGTAACAGATGAACCCGACCTTCGAGAGAGTTCAAGTAGGAAAGCGCAATGATTGTGTTCCTCGTGACGTCGTTGCAAGGTTCGTCAGTTTTCCTGATCATGAAATGGCACTTCGAAACCAAAACAAACTGAAATGCACTCGTATTTACGTAAATGAGGACCTTTGCCCTGGAACTCTGGAAGTGTGGCGCAAACAAATGGATGCGTTTCATGATGCAAGAAGAAGAGGTAAAAAAGCTTTTTCTCAGTTATCGTACGCTGGCAGTGTGTGATCACGCTTTGAGGGGAAGTGGTGAGCCTGCTGGTGGTGGCGTGGTGGCTCGGGCTACCGTGCGCAAGTTACAGTAAGAACCGTCTGATGCCCATCCGCCGCCCCTCGAGCCCTGCACTCCGCTGTCATCTCCATTTCGTGCGCGGCTCGATCCATGTGGTGGAGTTGTCATGGAGAAGAGCAGAGTGACCTGGTCAGATGTGGTCCGTTCATCACCGGGCCCTGGTGGTGCTGAGGGAACCGATGCAGCACCTGAAGTCATCACCTGCCTTGATAAGGAGGTGGGACGGAGGGACAGGAAGAAGACAGTGTTCTTCAGGCGAGGTTAAATATTGTAGTTTGCGTAATGAGTGTGTTATTGTTTTTAGGATGGATAACGACTTGTGCTTCCCATTTTCTGCCTTAGATGATCAGAGATTTTTGTTAGCTTTAAACGATAACTCATGTTAAAATAATAGCATTATATTCCATGACACTCAGAAAGAACTTTGTCTTAATCCATTTAATTTCGATGATGATCGTTATAACTCCACCATCAACCCGGATTTTTTTTTTTTATCAAGCTATGTACATTTTAACACTCTAATATGTAAGTATATTTTTGCTGACTCTCCGGACGATCCTCTCAGTGCATTACCTTGTAACATTTTTTCTATAATATGCCATAACATTGATGGTATTCCACTTGATCTTGATAAATTTATTGACCAATGTGTAACTCCACTACAATATACAGTAATTTCGATATCATTTGGATTTTGTGAAACTAAGTTAACTGTAAGTTTTCAGCAACTTTACAACATTCCTAACTACACCATCTACAGTAATGTTTTCACTCGTAAAAGCGGGCGAGTAGCTCTGTATGTCAAGGTCAACTTTACCTGTTCTGAGTTAACTGCTCTGAGATTTCAGGAGGAATTTATAGAAACTGTTTTTATCGAAACGAAGTTCTCAATAGAACTAATGAAACAGTGTGTATGATCAATAGAAGACCCCATACAGATGTAGAGAAATTCTATGAATCCTTTACTGCCATATTGTCTATCATCAACCGTGAGAGAAAGAAATGTTTATTGGCAGCGATTTTAATTTAGACATATTGAAGGCAGCAAGTGCTTGAAAGGGTACAACAAGGAAGAAAAGTTGCTGGTTCTTTGATAGCAGTGATAAGGAACAGGGAAGTGAGAATGGAAGTAAAAAAGTCACTGCATGATAGTATTGTGATACCAACTCTAACGTATGGAAGTGAAGCTTGGACCTTGTTGGAAGGACACAAGTCAAGAGTGAAAGCGGTGGAAATGAGTTATTTGAGAGGAGCATGTGGAGTTACATGGAGAGACAGACTGACAAATGAGGACGTGACGGAGGACTGTGGTGTGGACGTGGATGTGATGGAAAGCGTTAGGAGAAATGCACTGAGGAGTGGTTTGGTCATGTGCAGAGGATGGAGAGCGAGACACTAACGAGGGAGAGTGTTTGCGCGTGAGATGGAGGGGGGGGGAAAGGAAATGAGAGGCCAAGGATGAGATGGAGGGATGGAGTGGAGAGGTATATGACAGAGGGGACTGTGAGCTGGGGGCAGGGCAGTGAAGTGGCACTTGACAAGACGACATGGAGGCGATTTGTTCGTGGCCACCTCTTAAAAGATTGAGGCGTTTGGCAGTAATAGACAGATAGCTGGATGTCAGCAACAAATGAACACGTACCGTAAGTGATATAATAGTGATATGTTATTCTAAGCTTTTCTCTCAGCGCAACAATTAAACCAACAAGGGTGACTGCAAACACTGCCATGATAATTGAGCACATCTGGTCGAACAATTTTACTATTAACATTTGTAATGGTAATGTATACACTAATGTTTCTGATCACTTTCCTGTGTTTTCTGTTTTTAATCTTGATAAGGGAGAAAGGGACGGTGACTATTGTAAGATCAGATATAGAAACTTCAGCTGGGATAATATGCAGATTATTAGGAATAGCATAGAGGAAGTCACATGGGAACTAATGTACTCATCAAGTGATCCAAATGTCATATATGAAAATTTTCAAGTAATTTTTCTTGCATTATATAAGAAATATTTTCCTGTTATAGGAAAAAAAAAAAAAATAAAAAAAAAGACCCTTTCTAACCAAATATAAAAAAAAAAATAAAGAGGCTTCCTTCTTCATTAAAAAAAAAAAAAAAAAAAAAACTTGAAGATAACTCTGCTAGCAGTAAGGAAACGTGGAAAATTATTAACAATATTCTTGGAAAATATAGAAACATAGGACTGAGTAATACTTTTGTAGTGGAAAACGAGACAATAACTAGGCAAGATCGAACTGCTTATGTATTCAGTGAAAACTGTGTAAATTTTGGAAGGAATCTTATTGAAAAAAATGAGTGCCTTGGACGATAACTATGGATCAACTTTGAGTAACAGACTCACGACCTCCTTTGTTTTGTCTCCAATCACAGAGGATGAGTTACTGAATGTCATTAATCAATTCAAAAACTCTGCTCCTGACAATGATGAGGTTCCTATTAGTGTAATAAAGGAATCAGCAGATACTATGTCCGGTTCTTATACATCTGTGCAACTCATTTTTTGCGGCTGGAATATTCCCAGAGAGGATAAAGACTGCGCAGGTTACACCAATTTATAAGACTGAAGATAAAAGAGAGATAAAGATTTACAGGCCAGTCCCCGTACTTCCAGCAATCAGTAAAATCTTTGAAAAACTCATGCACTGTGGGCTTATGGATTACTGTTGTAGGAATGATTCAGGGGAGGCGGTGGCAGAATCGATAGGGAAGGGCGGCCTGCAGTCCTGATGGACCCGGGTTCGAATCCCGGCTGGGGCATGGGAAAATTCAAGGATTTAAATTTCTTAAAAAAACAGGCTTTTCTGATCTACCAGATGACCCGCCGACCTGTCATAAAAGTACCCCTGGTAATACCAGTACACCAGTCCTGTCTGAGACAGCCCTAGCATGTATTCATTATGGATGGTGGGTGTTAGCGCCGAAGTGGTGACATGTGGAGATGTAGGAGGACTACTGGGCCCCAAGGAGACTTGGAAATAGGCTCTGAAGCCTTTGCCCAGGGTCGGACACGTAGAAAAAAAAAAGTGGATCCCCAATATGGATTTCGTATACCTCGATCAACTGAGAGTGCCCTTTTGTCATTTATTAATGAAATTTTGCGCTCGTTCGATAAAAGATTATTTACCATTGCAGTGTTTTTAGATCTCTCTAAAGCATTTGACACTGTTGACCTCAACACCTTACTCACAAAATTAGAGCATTATGGAGCCAGATATTTCTCTTGCATGGTTTCGATCGTATTTCAATAATAGTAAACAGATACAAAATTAATTTCCTATGGAGTACCACAGGGATCCATGTTGGGGCTGCTGTTATTTCTGTTGTACATTAATGATAATGTTTACTCTAGTAAGAAACTCAAATTTGTGTTATTCGCTGATGAATGTACAATATATGCTAGTCGCCAGAGTCATCAATCTCTGACACAAATTATGAATAATGAACTGATATACATTAACCCTTACACCGCGGGGTTGTTGGAGGCGCGCCATACCCATCCCGCGGGGACATTCGTGCTCTGGCTGACTTTTTAAAAAATATATGCCGAAAATCAGTTATTAGTCCTAGAATATTATAATAAAACACGTATATGGCACATACCTTCAGCTTTCTCCTGGGATGTTAATTGAGCCTTCTTTGACTACCGTAGGACTTGTGGAGACTTCTGAAGTTGGGTAACTAAGTCTCCTCTTTACACTTCCCGACATCCAATAATCTGAATACCACTGTCTGATATTATCACTAGAAACACTACTAAATGATTTCCAAGTACTTTGGAATCCATAATCCCAAAAAAAAAAACCCACTGTGAAAGCAATGTGAACTACGAGCGCGTACGAGCCTCCCACTCGCTTGCTAGCGCTAGTTCGCCACTCGTATTCTGTCATTTGTTATTCATATACTCACTCACTCTTTATTGCTTCTAGTACTTTATAAAACTTATATATATCTACAGTATTTATTGATAAGTTTCCTTCAGTAATTGCCATTTATTTGCATTCCAGGCATTCACTTTCTCGTTCTGTAAGTACAAGCCTCCCACTCGCTTGTTTGCTGCTCATATTCTGTCATTTGTTATTCATATCGTTACTGGCGTAGATACCCCAGTTGTGTGATAGAAGTTGGAGAGGGAGATGATATGTGTACAGAAGAAACGAGCCGCTGAGAAATCAGTTAATATTTACGTATCGTCTTCTTACCGATTTGATCTGGTGGGTCGGACAACAGGGTCAAGTCCTACCCGACCGTGTTTGCTAGGCGGTCAGAGTATAGTGAAATCGGAGATGAAGAGATTAACACAAAGATTATGTTTCCCAGATTTGCACGTTATCTACCCTAAGAGTTGGTGTGGCCTAAGAGGGGCGGAGTGTATTTCCAGAGTACTACCAATCAAAATCTGCCAATTCTTTCTCTGACTTTCTTGATAGATCGTAATTGGCTATGGGTGAGCTGAGTATGGCCCTCATGGGTCGTACGAGGTACTAGTACTGTTGAGTGGCTGGAGATTATTATTCCAAACAGCCTAATGGCTAATAACCGAAAGAGGCGGAGAAACGACCTCTTATAAGCTCTCATTTTGGCAAAAAGCATCACTTTTAAAGTCATTTTCAAGAGACACATTCATACGTCTTTGTTACGGTCACGTACATTGTTTGTCACATTTTATTACACTTTCCCTCACAGTTTCTCATTGCTCAGTTCGTGACGTTAATTACAAAAGACACTGTTTTGCACCCTTATAAGTTTATTCACTACTCCATACTACACTTATATAATTTACTCACTTCTCTCACCTACACTTGTGTGATTCATACTTGGTTTTACCCTACCTCCAAGCCACTCGTGTTCGGTATCTGTGAGTATTGTTTGTGAACCTACACTCCACTGAGTTGTGATCTGGTTAGGTAAGAGTACCTAGTTTTTATTTGTATTACGCAGAGCTATGTGTGCATTTACCAATTTGTAAAATCGAATCCGGTATCTTTTTATCGGATGTGTATGTTATAGTGTACAGTAAAGTTAAGTTAGTTTTCTTGTGAACTTTACCTTATCTCTTTTGGTGATTAACTTAAGGGTTAAGAGTGCACCTAATCCCGCGGAGTCCCAACGACGTACGATGCACGTCGCTACTTTTTTCCGCGGACAGACCCAACGACGTGCATCATACGTCAGTCAATTGCAAGGCCGGTCATTTGCACATTTTTCAACATTCGCGGGTCATTTTTGTTAGGCATATGTGGGAGACCTTCCTCTACCTGCTGTCAAGCAGGGATACTGCCTGGCCCCTCCTAACCCCCCCTTCTCCCCCTCCCCCAACACTGGGCAATTCACCTGTCAGCAGTAACCTACCCAGTAAAGGTATCTTGCCCCATGGTCTCTCCAATGACGAAATTCGCAGTGAAAGTGATTCCTAAGGTCGAGGACAAAGAAACAAAGAAGCTAGAGGTAGAAACAAACAGAAGCGATGAGGTGGTAAAGTCGTAAAGGAAGGTGCCATGTACTGGGGTTTTGGGTAAGTGAACAATGCTTATAAACGCCTATATTATTGTGTGAAAACCAAAATAGACTTTTACTACACATAAATTCGTATCAGATAAATGAAATAAATACACAATTTAAAGTGGCTTGAATTAGTCAACCCTTCCATAGTTCGTTTTTTTTAGCCAGTTACCCTGAAAAAGAAGGAAAACGTAAGGTCGAGTAACACCTGTATCAACATTTTTTTACCTCAGGATCGCGATTTCACTATGAATTTTCAATGTTTATCACCAAAAGCGAAAGTTTCAGCCAAAAAGCAAAAAGTCGAAAATCGGTCTGGATCTGGGGGTAGGCTGGGTAAAAAAAACCGGTCGGGACTCGGCGGGTTAATATAGACGTCCGTAACAATATATACACTCACACTTTATAATTTCTAGTATTTTATTACTCTTATATATATTCACAGTATTTATCGATAAGTTTACTTCAGTAATTGTAGTTTATTTTCACTCCAAGCATTCACTTTCTCGTTCAGAAAAAACAACGTAGAGAGCGAAGCTTTCACTTTCATTACTCTATTTGTACTCATATTCTTAAATTACAAATTATTTACACAATGTTACGGACTGTCACTAGCAGTAACTTATAAAACTATATTCCACTGTTCAATTATATTTGGGTCCATTGCTTTCACTTGTTATTTACACATTATTTACACACATTATTTACAATCCCCTTCACAATGTTTTAGAAGTTTTTCCGGCAGTGGTACTCAAAGAAGCAGGGTACGCAGAGGGGAACCTGGCCCTCAATGCACTGCCAAGAGGTGCGTTTGACGTTTGACCGCAGGTGGGCGTCTGGTGGTATGCGCACACACCTACACCTGCGGATCACAATCTTCCCCTTCTCTGTGGCAGGCATTTGTACAAGTCTGTGCCGCTCCAGGTACGCCCTTTGCTCCAGTCTGTCAGGAAGTCTCACAGAATGGTGCCTTGGAGTTGCTGATGTCACCCTACCATATCTCTCAAGGAGCTGCTGGACACAACTCCTGGCAAACAACCTCAGGGAGAAGGATTTGGGTGGCTTTACCTTCATCTTGTACAGGATGATGGCGTTCAGCATCGTCATGTCTAGGAGATGCAGAAGCACTTTCCTGTACCACCTAGTATTCTTTCTGAGGCAGTCGATCTCTCCAATCATCATGTCAGACTTGTCCACCAGCCATTTGTTGATATTGTAGTCAATGACAGCATCAGGTTTTTTCACAGGTTCGCCTGTCCTATGGTCGACCTTCCCACTGTCTTTCATTTCCCCCTTATGTACGGCGGTGAGCATGTGCACGATCCTCTTTCATGTCACCGTATTGCCAGCATCTTTTCAGACTTGAGCAGGTGCACGTCTCCTCACTGTGAACTTCCTGCCTCGGGGAATTTGGGGAAGTTGGCACGATTGCTTCTCACAGTGCCGCAGGAGCTGATGCCGTGCTCCGAAAGGTATTTTGCAAGTTCGGTGCTGTATAGTAATTGTCTGTATACTGCACATGATTCCCACTAAAATACTTTTCAAGCAGCACTTTCACTACACAACCTGAGAAGCCAAGGGGGTGTGTTTTATCGAGATCGACAGTGCTGGCTGAACAGATGACGAAGTAAAGGATGTACCCTGTCTTACAGTCGCACAGTACAAAGAACTTGATTCCAAAGCAATGACATTTGCTTGGAATGTACTGAACGAACCTCAGATGTCCTCTGAACAGAAGCAAGGATTCATCTATGACAACCTTCTGAAATGGGTGGAAGATTGACATAAATTATCCTTCATTCTGGTCAGAATTTCCCGGATCTTCCAGAGTGGGTCAGTCTGGGAAGGTACATCATTGTCAGCAAAGTGCAGGTTCCCCATGATGTTCCTGAAGCGATCTCTGGCCATGTACTTGTTGAAGGTGGGTGATGATAGTAGAGGGTCCATGGACCAGTAGTCCTCCAACTCATACTTCTTTGAATGGGGCATGAGAAGCATGAGGGCGAAAAACACAAAAAGTTTGTGGACCCCAAGCACGCTCCAATCTTTCATTTTTTTCTGCACAAGTAACACTTCCAGCACTTTGTGACTCATACATGTTGGTCTCATCACAAATGTGCTGCAAGACTTCGTCATCCAGGAAGGCTAACAGGTAGTCAACACACTCAGCATCATCGCCTAGAGTGAAGGCAGGCTGTATCCCTGAGGAACTCTCGTCGAAGTGCAGTTCGTCAGGGACGAAATCGGACCCATCCGTCCACACGAAGGCGTCCAGGGTTCCCTCTCGTGCCGTAGAATGCTGGGTCCGGGAGCGAGAGGGTAGCGGTTGGTGTGAGGCGGACTGGCCTGTTTCAAGGTCAGCCCGAGTAACCCTAGGTTGCCGAGTAGCACTAGCAGCCCTAACTCTAAATGCTACTCTACTTTTGCAAGTTTGGGATTTACCTCGTGCCCTACGGCCTGCCTTCACTGTAGGTGATGGTGTCGACTCAGACGACGACGACTCAGGAGAAATTTCAGCCGAAGATGTCAGCAATATGAGGGAGGTTGGGCTGGGAGAATGGGGTGATTCACCTCTTGACTCATGCCGGGCTTTGGTACGTGGGGCCATTGCGCTAACCCGCCTCCTCTTCACTCCCTTCCCAAATTCCTTCCCTTCGTGCAGTAACGGCTCCTTTCTCTTGGAGCTGGGAGGAACTTGGGAGGGAGGAGCTCTGGTACTAGGAGTTGGTGGCTCAATTTCCTCCAGCTCATCACCCAACTCCTCACCCGACATTTCAAAATCACTGTCCATCATGATCATGGACAATTCAGCCATTTGCATTTCACTGCAGAATCACTTAGTCCTTTACCCCTTCTCACGCGAGGTTTTGTAGGGGTAGAGGTCACAGGGCCCTTTTCAGTGGGCACAGAACTGGCGGAAATGGATGGGCGTGACTGCGACATTCTCACTGTTTGGAGGACAGAATGCAACTAAGTGCGTCACTCGTGGCGTATTGGGCAGGGAAGGGTTGACAATGTCAGTCAGATGATAAACTGCTATGAAATAACTGGTTGGAATTCTAGACAATACATAAAAAATTTGGTGTAGTTCAATGTAAATATCACCCTGGCTTCTCCCTTCCTTTCTGATATAAGTTTATATTACGAGATTAGGTCACACGGCATATTTCAGAGAAGAAAAATCAAGGGAAATTAACGACCGAATGCTTGTGGGGTGTTCCCAGGTGATAATAACCTAA